>VRYO01001681.1:5238730-5329581 GCA_009812075.1 Sialia sialis | reverse complement strand
AAATTACTGTAATTCTTTTTCCTATTTTGGAGACTACTTCCTTACTTTCATTTCATTTTGATATCAAACTTTTTTTTTTTTTTCTTTCCCTAGACAACCCTACTCCAAAAGCTGCCTTCTTTTATTTCATAAGCTGGTAGACACAAAACATTAACCTGATTGCTCCAGTAAAAACATATTCAGATATCTTTGCAGCATTTTCCAAATTTCTGCAACGCAATATTCTGCTAAATGCAACAGACTAAATACTTTACCTTAAGGTTATTTCCTGCCAAATTCAGCCATTCAAGGTGCACTAAATCCTTCAGCCCTTCCACATACCCAATACTATTATGAGGCAAGTTGAGCACTCGGAGCTTGGTCAGCTTTGCTACACCCATCATTCGCACCAAACGGTTGTTGGCTACAGACAGCTGCAGACAGACATGCAAAAGAAACAGTTTTAACTATGCAGACAAAATAAGATTTTACATCAAGCAGTTAAAAATCTACTCGAACAGATACTCGTTCAATCTACATATTTCCTTTTCAAGCAAGCAACACAGACAAAAAAAACTACAAGAGCCAGGAAATAAATTACTGATCAGAGAACATAAGTCTTCACAGCTCACTTCACAAACTTAAGGGAAAATTCTCCTAGCAACAGCTAAGTAAAGGAAAAAGAATGAGAAATTGTGTAATATGAAAATAAAGTTTAAATATCAGAATTTTCAATTCATTGTGCAAATTGTTGCCCCATTCCTGGTTTAAAATTGCACTTCTCAATTCTCAAACAGGTCCTGTGTTAACAGGACTGTAAATCACAAACTTTTTAAAAGGTACATCCTGACTAGACACAGACTTCAGTAACATGATCACCAAGCTGGCAGTGGTTTGTTGTAGCAACAAACCCTACCTCTGCCAATTCAGCGTAGCAGGTCTGTAGAAGTTATGGGGGAGCATCCAGCCTACCCAGAAGAACTTTCAGTGACAATACAAAGTTATTTTTAAGGTTACAAAGCTCATGTACTCAAAGGCTAAGAAGTATCAAAATTTGAGTTATCAGTGACTTTTCCATGTGTCCTTACAATGTCCCTCCTCCCTTAGGACTTATTTAGCTCATTTTTAGTTACTCAAGTAATTCACAAAACAGCCTCCTCCACTATCAGCTGCAGACCTCCAGTGAAAACAAAGCTTTCTACTTTAGCCAGCCATCATTTATTTTCCTGTGAAGACAGTAACTGCGAGCTTACTTCAATTACATACTATGGCCTAAAGGCAGAAGGTGCTAACATCATAGCACCATTACATGATAACAATTTCAAATCAAGTAACACTGACCTGCATGAGGTTCCCGCATTTCTCCAAGTGTTCCAATTTAATTAACTGATTTTTGTCCAGAATCAGAGTCTGAGTATCAGCATCACAGGGCAAGGTTGGACCCAGTTTTTGCAATCCCTGACCTGAGCAGTTGACTACCAAGCCTTAGAACAAAAAGGAGAAAAAACAACAAAGAAAAAGCACCACAAAGTTTATATAGAGAACATGTATAGAAAAGCAATACAAGACAAAAAGATTTTTTTTATAATAGATGATTTGGAAAAACTGATTAACTTTGTTTTTTATGTAAAACTGTCCCAGTTAAGAATTCTGGCAGGATTCTGGGAAAGCCACAGCATTTTTTTTTAAGTGGGATGCAGCAAAATTCTGGTAGCTAAATTTAAAAATGTGATCCTCAAACCCCCAAATTTCAAAAGAACTTAAAATTTTAAAATTATTCAGAGAATTTAAGTTTTGAGAAGCTTGACAACTAACTATGTGTAAGCATTCTATCTAAACTAAGAAGCCATTCATGCAGCCATACCACAGTACTGGGGGCATTGGGAGGAACAAACTCTAGCAAACCATTTACTTAATGCAACATGCAATGCAAATGTTCTATGCAAAAAGGGTTACTACATAATGCTAAATGGCAAACATTTGCCATCCACAAGGAGCTTGAATCACCGGGTGCCCAAAGCGACACCTGATAATCATAATAATTCTCATACATTAAGCCTCTGCTGTGTATTTAATGTACAAATATCACAGTAGAGCTTCTTGTTCTTCTCTTAATAGCTGTTCAGTAAGTAATGCTTCCGTTTTCAGCAGCATATCCCAAATAGTGTTCTCACACTAATATGTTGCACATATTAATATTACAGGTTACAGGTTTTTAGGGTTTACCTATGCTATGGATGGAGACAAACATTTTTTGTGTACTGTTTTGTCAGCTAGAGAACATGCATTTCTAAAAAAGATGTCTGATGACATTTTTTCTATTTCCATTGTTTTTTCAAATTTACAGTTGCCCCAAGAGCCTTGGAGAGCAACAAGGCAGAGCCAGAAACCATCACACTCCTGTCTGTACATTCAGGGAGAAAATGACACTTGTTTCTCCCTCAAGCAGTCACTTCTGCAACTGCTTGGTCACTTTAATTGATGAACAGAGAAACTTTGCATCTGCTCATTCATCCAAGGGTTTGTTACAAAAATTCACAACTGGCCCCTCCAACCTAGGAGAGAGGCAAGGACCCACATTACTGAACTGCAAGAGTAATCCTTTTGTTCGTGCACATAAAGTATCCCATTCAAACTGGGGCACTCAGAATGTGACTTCACACATGGTTCTCATAGATTTCCAGCATTCAAGTATAACGTGATTCAATTGCTACTTAATACACACAGCCATTTGCAAAGAACCTGTATTTCTATGGCGACATCATCCACCTGCATCTCTATTGAACTAGACATCCTTGCAGTCAGACTTGCTATAATCACTTCTCCGTGATGCTAGACAAAGGAAGGTTTTCACAGAGGTGTTAAACGAGCGAGGGTGCTAGCGTTATCTCCCATGTCTAAGGGTATCCTTCATGAGCACGCTCAAGATTTAGAGAAGCAGAGGGCCCTCTTCCAACATCCTCTGTCCTTCTCCTTGCAACAAGCTCTGGTTTGCTTGCTTAAACATAGAAGTTCAGCATATAGCACTATATATACACGTATAACTCTACGAAATGAATACTATTCCATTCTGCAAAGACTCATTGATACAACACCTGGAAAACGAGATTTTCCTAATAGGCTTTCAGGATCCACGAAAACATTTCAAAATTGCTTATCTCTTATTTGGCAGGAAGCAAGGAACTACGGCGCTGCCTCCAAGACCTCTGAGCCACCCCCTCCTAGGGAACACGGCCCTAAATCATTGAAACCCTGCCCTATAAAGGTTCTACGGCTGCGGGATCCTGCAGCACGATGGACAGCCGCTCCGTCCTGCCCCGAGCCAGAGGCGCTCCTCAGGGCGGGAAGCGGTGCCCGCGCCGCCCCGCTCGCCCCGCGCTGCCCCGGCCGATCCAGCGCCCGCGGGGCCCTCAGGCGCCGGCTGGGAGCGGGGGCAGTAGGGCGGCCGAGCCGGCCCCTCTTCCCGAGAAGAGCGAGAGCCGCCGCAGTGCCGAGCTCCCCGCGCCCCTCCGAGCGTCACAGCGCTTTTCGGGACAGGCAGCCCCCAACATCGCGGCCCCGCCGGCACACGGCACCTGTCCAGGGCTGCCCTTACCCGCTCCGGCCGCCTCATCCCCCGCCCTGGCCGCAGCGCCGGCTGCCGCCATGCCCCGCGCTTGACAACACCGCCAGGCAACCGAGCGCCAGGCGCCGATGAGCCGGGCCCCGCCGCCACGGAAGTGCCGCGCCCTTTATGCTGGGTAGCGCGGCAGGTCCCACGTCCGGAGCTGTGCCGGGGTAGCCCGGGCGGGTGAGCGCTTTGCGAAGCCCCCGCGGTGCGGCCGGGGCGGGGCGGCGCGGCGCTGCCCGGCCCGGCCTGGCCTTGCCCGGCCCTGCCCTACCCGCTCCGCTCCCGTCGGGCTTCGCGCTCCGCTCCCGACACCGCCTCCCGGCGTCCTCTCCGCCTCTCCGGCCCCTCGCAGTCGCCGCCATCATGAAGTGAGCGCCCCATCCGCCGCTATCCGGGCCCATCCGCCGCGGGGAGGCCGCCGCGGGGCCCCGGCCACCTCTCCCGGCCACCCCCACCCTCCCCTAACTCTTCTTTCCCGCGCAGGGTCGAGCTGTGCAGCTTCAGCGGGTACAAGATCTACCCGGGCCATGGCCGCCGCTACGCCCGCACTGACGGGAAGGTGAGGCCGGGGCGAGCCCCGCGGGCGGGAGCGGGCCCTGCGGACAGAAGGGCGCTGCGCCCGGGAGAGCGGCCGGGCGGTGCGCGGGGAGCAGAGGCCGCGCGTTTGGGGCTGTCCGGAAACGCCGGTAGTGTTGATGTCTGCCTGAATCGCTCGTATTGAGCCGTGTGAGAACAGCATCGGTGCCATGGCTGCTCCGCGGGATATCCGTGCTGTGCTGTAGCTTGGGGTTGGGTTTTAGAATGCAGTTTACAGGGGGAGTCTTAGGACAGCGACTGTAAATTACCAGAGTTGCATAGAAAATGCTGCTTAGACGTCCTGAATCGAATGCTAAGATTCGCTAGAGCCAATAGCTGGTCTTCCAAATTAATTGAGTAGAAATCTTTGGGGTAAAATAGGGTGGAGAGCCCTTTCAAGCTGTCATGCCACATGCAGACAAAATTGTCCCTGCCTCTGAAAGGAGGGCTTGGCTTTGGAGTATTCCAGTACAGTCATCTTTCTCTATGGAATTCCCTGAAAAATGACCAAGAGATAGACTGATTGAATCCTTGTGAGCGTTCCTGGGAATTAGACTGTACTTTAAGTGGAATTATATAACTAATAACAAACCAGCTTGTACATTCTGCCTGTTGTTTTAGACAAACAGGTTAGTGTCACTAGGCCAGAAGGAATCAAGTCTCCCTGTGTTCCCTTGGCCAAGTTTTGAGTCACTCCCACACACAGGAAGTACATCGTCGCTTGAAGACAGACACTTAGAATGTATGATGCTGGACACAGCTATTCACGCTGTGCCTGAATTACACAGCAGCACTGGATGCAAGTGATAATTAGAACTTTTTTCAGAAAAATGAAGGTGCTCCAGAGTTGCAAGACATCAGTTTGACCAATGTAACAAAATGCAAAACTTTGGATTTCTTGAATTATCTTCTAAAACTTTTAGTAGTCAGAACTGTGTTTAAGAACTCCAAAAGCATCGATGTCAAAAAACACTGACTCAAAGAATACTTAATGCAAACTGTGGTAATGTCTTTCATGGAAACAAAGCTTACACAAAACATTTTGTCTTCTCAGGTTTTTCAGTTCTTGAATGCAAAATGTGAGTCTGCATTCCTTTCCAAGAGAAACCCTCGTCAGATCAACTGGACTGTTCTGTACAGGCGTAAGCACAAGAAGGGACAGTCAGTAAGTACATACCAGCTAATGGCACTGTAAGTTGGTGACCAAAAGATGTGGTCACTGGTCTGTTAGAGGTCACTTAAGTGTGCCAGTGTTCAGCAGAAGCATGACCTAAGTCACCAGAATGAAAACTGGTTAATAATGGTGAAAATATGAGTGCAGTTACCTGAGTTTATATACCACTTCAACAAAAGCATTGTATTGTGTTGTAGCACTTCTTTGAGGGACCACTCAGAGCCACACTCTGTTCAGTAGATCTTAATAATTGTAGGAATGGCATATGTTTTTATAAGTTAGTTTTAGGGAAGGTGGGTAATGCTGTTTAACTTTTCCTAAAAGTTTGGTCTTGTAAACTTCCTGAATGGTGGCAGCATAGGGAGCTGATTTTGCAGTTAGAGGGGCAGGGATGACACTCCTGATATATGTTCTTTGAAAGTTTAGGGCTGTAGCTTAGCACAAGGTCTTTTCCTATGTAGCTATCATTGCATGAAAAGGATAAATTGTGATGGCGTGAAGCATGCTACAGTGCTCTTGTTTAGACTTGCACAGCAGAGTAGCTTTGAGAAAGGCTTACATCACTGCAGTAAGTCAGTGTTCTTGCCAGTTGGTTGAAGAAAGAAAGTTGATGCGTGATGGTTTATACTGCTGCCCAGCACTTGATCCACTTGAGTAGGTGTGGAGTGTCCTTCTTTTAGAAGACACCATTGAAGGTTAATCCTGCCCCCTTTTTCTCCTCTGGGAGTTACAGGGGGCTGGACTTTTGACATTCTTTCAAAATCATCTTTTTCATACTTCGCTATAGAAGCCTAGAAGATACAGGGGCTAACAAGTGTGTCTCCAACACTGATAGCTGGACAGCTGGGGAGCCAACCAAGGATTGTTGGTAATAACATGCTATGAAAAGTACAGGATGTGGCTGGAGAAGGGGCCATATGGAGGTAGGGCAGCACTTCTCTGTACCCAACAGAAGGATCCTCTAAAGTGAGGAGTAAAATTCTACTTCAGTGTACAATTTTAAATAGCTTCAATTTGAGTAGCAGCTTGTTTCCATAATTGTATGTGGCTATGTATTTAATATCTTGTGATGCTAATTGTGTTTGTCTCCTGCCCTCTTAGGAAGAGGTCCAAAAGAAGCGTACACGCCGTGCTGTGAAGTTTCAGAGAGCCATCACTGGTGCCTCTCTAGCTGAGATCATGGCCAAGCGAAACCAGAAACCCGAAGTACGAAAGGCACAGAGGGAACAGGCTATTAGGTGAGAAGTCAGATCAGTGGAGCTATCCTAAGCTTTTCAAAGTTATAGTACTTCTCATACAAAAGCTTAAACCTGTAGGTGAGCTCTGTGTTTTATAAGATTTTTGGTGGACTTTTTGTTTGCTTTAAATCTGTAAATTTGTATGTAATAGTGAGTAATCTTGGCAAAAGATAGTGCCAGCAGAGAAGGGTCTGTCCTTGCCCTTTCCCTTTCTACTTTTTCATTCTCAGCCCTTGTCACTCAGAGTTCATCTGTCTCTGTAGAGATCCCCCCAGGGGATAATGAATTTAGAGGAGAAACCTGCAGTAATGCAATCCATTCCTGATCTTGGGAAACTCTTACAATGCTGAAACAAGGAAACAGTGAATGGCAGACATGGATAACTTCCTGATTTTCTGTGAATTAACAGGGCTGCGAAGGAAGCCAAGAAGGCTAAGCAGGCAACCAAGAAAACAGCAGTTTCTGCTGCAAAGGTGAGATGCAGTAGGCAAATAGAAATTATAAAATGGAATACACCATGTTGTAACACAGCACTCAATGTCCTGCTGTGGTAATTAATTGGAAATTAATATCGGTTTTGAGGAAGCATTTTCATAACTTTTTGATGTGAAAGGTCCTTGACTGGTCTTTTGTACTGAAGTTAAGCATACAGCTGCACAGAATTAATCTTCTTTACAGAATAAGGAAATATTGCAGTAAAATCTAATATCAGAGATAACTAATAGCTAAAAACTTGTCTGAATGTGACATAATTATCTAGGAACATGGTAACAATATATTGATGAATGCTTCATCATGATGAATGTTTCATTATCACATATGAATTAATACCATATGTTTGCTTACTGTTATGTGTGTAAACATCTGTTAACATGATCCCAACATAACAGATTGCAATTCTAGTCTGATCTGATCTGATTCTTGTCAAGAGTATATATAGGGACACTTCTAGGACTGTGGATAAATAGCTTATTTTTGCTCATTCTTCACTATTTCTCTACAGGCTCCTACAAAGGCAGCACCTAAGCAGAAGATTGTGAAACCAGTCAAGGTTTCTGCTCCCCGTGTTGGTGGAAAGCGCTAACTTGCCAAACCGTTGGTCATGCTGAATAAACATCTGATGGAATTCCATTACTTGTGCCATGGTCTGCTCAGCTGTGTGATATGTACTGAAGGGAATGAATCTGTGAAATAACCATGTCTAGGTTTTGCAGACTGAAAAGCATCTTCCGACCATAAAATGCTTCATTTATTAGACAATTTGTTCTATTAGCAGACATTTCCCTAGTCTTCACTGAGTTGCTCAGGTAGCAGGGGTAGATGGAGCTGGTGTTGGAGGAGCGTTCTTGCCTGCACAACAGAACAGCACCTAAGTATTCTGCACCTATGACAAACGACATAACAAGGGGTTTCTAAGCTCAAAGATACAAGCTAAAAGGGGGTGTGAAGCAATGCCATCTGTAAATCACTTTTTTAAAAGTCACACAGACAGTCAAGTAAGGAAAAGGTTAAAAAGGGGAGTTAATGGATGGTTTCACAGACAGCATGGCTCTTACACAAAAGGATACAGATGCAGCTTCTGGGTCACAAAGTTACAAAATGATGAATTGCTGGAAGCTGTTGTCAGGAAAAGGAAGCCTGTGAAGACTGAGTGGGTTTCAAATGTAGGTGATGTTACACAGTTAAAGCTCATTTAGGTTCATATTTAACTTGCTGAATGCAGGTAGAGGTTAGTAATTTTCCACCCTCCCATCACTTACAGGGATTGAAATTCCTCATGGAATTCATCTGTCTACCTAAGTAATTGCAGTGTGCAGACAGTGTGCCCAAACTTTGCCAGTTTTGCTGGACAGCAATAGCCTTGGCAAAACGATGTCTTGACTTACTAGAATCAAACTAGAAACCAAACCTTCACTATTTTCTGGATCAGTTACTTTTCTGTTGATACTTTAAAGGGATTATACCAGTCAAGAAAACAGTTGTGTTTCAACTTCCTGCAGTCCTGAGCTTCAGAAACAATAGCTGTAATGGGCACTGTGGGTTATGGGCTATACTTACACTTTGTTTGGGTTAGTAAAATAGACATAGGTCTGGATGAAGGGTACAGCCCATTTAAAAAACGGTCTAGCTTGATGATACTAATGGAATTTGCACCACATCTTTGAAACTATTCTGCTTTTTGCTAACAAACAAACCAGTGCTGCTCATGTTTAGAATTAAATTGAAAGCTTTTAAACTGGTTAACACATCTGAAAACAAAGGAGTGGGGAGGAAAGAGAGGAGAAAAATTGCCTGTAGTTAGCAGGGAAGGAAAGTTTTAATTTAAAACTGAGGGCTGAAGGCACATCTGAAAACTACCCATGCTAATGGTGATTATAAAAATCACATCAGTGTCTTGTACAAGGCATGTGGTACTCCAAATATGTTCTTGTGAATGTTTTCAGCTAAGCTGAAAATCAAGATGAGCTTCTACCATCTGCTTAAAATACCATTAATGATATACCTTGAAACTGATTGGCAGATATGATTAATTAATAAGTCAGTATTTGTTAATGCTTTGAAGTTTGCAGGCTTTGGCTGCCTGGTGTCACTGCAGTGGTGCACAGTAGTGCTTCACGGTTATTCTTCCTTGATGTTTATTCCCAAGTTACGACTGATGCAACAGCATGTTACTCAACTCAAGCATAGATGTGATAGAATGAATTAGCATGGAAATTAATATAAGCCCTTGTTTTTACCTAATGCAGTGTAATCGATCCTCTATCAAGTATTTGTCAGAAAAAAATGGAGTACCTAAGTTTGTCACAGACCCACAAAATAATTTGGGTTAAAAAGGAGTTGCGGAGGACAACCACACCACCTCTTTGTTCAAAACGTGTGTGTTTAGATGACATTGCTTAGTATCCAGCTGAGTCTTGAATGCAGCTCCAAGCACAGAGATTCCACAACTTCCTATGGCCACCTGTTCCAGTATTCGACCACTGCCATTCCTAAAATAAAATAAACCGGAAACCTAAATACAGACCCCCTTTTCTATATAAATAGCGCCTTCGGCCGGTCTCGCTCCGTCCAGTCGGTGTCTGTGTTTGGGGATCGCTGTGTTCCAGGTACCGAGCGCACGGAAAAGTCGCCGCTGCTGCGCTTTCCTTGGGGCGCGACAGCCCGCCGCTCCGGCCTCGCGTGTCTGTTACAGGTGTGAAAACCAGCCCAGAGCTCGGACAAGTAAAACGCGCAGTTCACATCTAAGGCATTTTCTTTCTCGCCTCTTACAAATAGCACTGCGGACTGAGGGCCCCGAGGCACAGCTGCGGCGCCGCCCTGCCCGCGCTGGTGCTGCTCTTGGCACACGAATTGCCCTGCTGCTCTGCTCGCAGCTCTTGCCCTCAAGGCATGTTCTGGAGCAGAAGGTGCTCGTTTCGGAGCCGGGGCTGCACAGGCTTTCCCTCGGGAGCCTCTCCAGCTCCAGCCGCCAGGACCGCGCCCCCGCAGCACATTTTGCCCGGCTCCAACATGGCAGCCCCAGCCTTTCCCCGGCCCCAGCCCAAGCTCGGGCTCTCTTCTGCCCGGTTCCAAGATGGCGGATCCGCTCCCTCGGGTGCTTCCCCGCGCCCCCGCCCCTTCCCGGTTCCTCCTGCGCGCGCGCGGCCCTACCTCACTTCCGCTTGTGCAGCAGCCATTTTGTCTTTCCGCCGCCGCTGCTGCCCGAGCTTCTTCCTCCCTCCTGCCGCCGCGGGCCGCGACACTCCAGTTCCCCCCCGGGCGCGGCTCCCGCCGGGCCGGGGCCAATCCCGACCCCGCTTCCCTTATCCCGGGAGGCTCCTCCGCAGCCCCAGCGCGGCTCTGAGGGCGCGGGGGAAGCTCCCGTGCCCCTGCCGCGTGATGTCCAGCGAGGAGAGCTACCTGGCCATCCTGCGGTACCTGACGAATGAGCGGGAGCCGTACGCGCCGGGCACGGAGGGCAACGCCAAGCGGAAGATCCGCAAGGCCGCCGCCTGTTACGTGGTGCGCGGCGGCACCCTGTACTACCAGCGGCGGCAGCGCGACCAGCAGCGCTTTGCAGAGCTGGAGGTGGTGCTGCAGGCCGAGCGCCGCGCCCGCCTCATCCGCGCCGCGCACCTGGCGCCCGACGGCGCGCACCGCACCCGGCTGCAGACCTGGCAGGGGCTCTCGCAGAAGTACTGGTGGAGAGGTGAGCGCCGCGGACGGGGAAGGCAGCTGGGGCACGGGTGGAAGGGGCCGCAGTGGGTCCCAGGGTCATCCTAGAGCGCATGGCACAGGACTCCGTCCACACGGTTCTTGAGCATCTCCACTTATGGAGACTCCACAACCTCTTGGGGCAGCCTGCACCAGTGCACAGTCACCTTTATTATTTTTCCTCGTGTTCACTTGGAACTTCCCGTCCATCGCTTTTTGCTCGTTGCCTCTTTCTCGGCACCAGCGGGGCCTTGCTCCGTGCAACTGACACCCTCTGTTTAGATATTTATACACATTAATGCGGTCCCCTCAGTCATCTCGTGTCAAGGCTGACCGGGCCCAGTTCCTTCAGCCTTTCCTTGTAAAAGAGATGATTCAGTCCTTTAATCCTCGGCTGTACCTGTTCCAGCAGTTACGTGTCTCCCTTGCACTGAAGGGATCTCCACGCGCCTTCCCCTGCGGGACCAGGACGGGACTGTTCCTTGCTGAGTGACCAGTGCCTTTAAACGCCACCTCGAAGCACGTGGTCTGTGGGCAGGGACACTGTGTCACACCCCGAGAGGCAGGGCTCACTCTGCACTGTACATCGTGGTCAGCAAGTTGTCCGGGGCTTCTTGTCTGGTGGTGGTATCTTGAACATATGGAAATACGAAGTACAGCTGTCCCCTACAGGTCTTGCACGTAGCCCGGGAAAGACAGTGACATCTCAGCGGTGGCCTTGGGATAGGGTGATACCTGTTCCACCTGACCCGGGTTAGCTTTGAACCTCATTCATGCATGGGATGGTGTTCACGTTAAAGTACTACAGTTGCCAGTAGTGGCTGGCTGTCCTGCCACTCGTTATATTTTTGTCTTTCTTGCAATGAGAAGCTGAAAAGACCAGACTAATTCTCAGCTGGGTCATGAGTGATATCACAGCTGTTACAAATGATGCCTGAACAGCAATATTTCCCAGCTGGGACTTTTTTTTGGCTGACGTGATACCTTATTCTCTTTGGATTTGGTGTTCTACTTTTAGCCCTAGGTATCCATTAAACAAGTGGCCTGCTTTTGACTTACTATGGGCTCAGTGTGTGTCTGTATTGCTTCTCTTGTTCTGCTTTCTTCATCCATCAGCCAGTCTGTAATTTCAGCTTTAGTTTTCCCTATTGTCATTTGGAGGGATTTTGCTCTAGCTGCAGCTGATCCCTCCAGTCCGGATCTCATTGGCTTGAAGATCTTTTAATGTGAGAAAGGATTTGGCATCTCAAAGCTGATATAGCCATTCTGGATGGTGGTTTCCTTGACTTTATCTGCATTCTCATTGTCTGCCCAGCATTGCACTGCTGTGGCATCTACTCTCATCCTGCACTGGAAACTTCCTCTGTGGGCCTCAGTGTAGCTTGTGTTCGTCAGGAGAGGGCATTCCATATTCTTTTGATCTTACTAGTCACCTTTATTTGCACACCTATATTCTCTTAACTTCTCTTGCACTGAGAATACCAGAATTCACTCCATGCTTTCAGTTCAAGTATTATGTTTCTTGCATGTGTCCCACTTAAAACAATGTTTTCCCTGCCATTACAGTACTCCTTGGCTGCTACTCTTTGGCCCAGCTGTCATCCTGAGCTGGACATCAGCCTGGTGTGTGTCTGTTCTGTAGCTGCAAGGCAATGGGCTGGAGAATGGCTCAAGGACTAGGAAGGGTGTTAGAGATGTGATTTGCAGGCCAGAGACCTTCTGTCTTGATTTCACATGTAATCAAGGAGGTGTACAAATGTTGAAATGGGCATGAATGTCTTAGATTGCCTTAAGTCTGTTTTCCTGATCCTTACAGAGATAAAGGTAGTGCAAGTCATGCTCTGAGTAGATGTGAGCCAGCAAGTCTAAGTCTGTCAGCAAAGCTTTTGAGCTGTGCTGGATTTTGAACCATAGAAGCCCAGCTGCTATGAATGCTTTTGTTATCCTAGTGATGAAAACAAATTTGGATTGAAAGCCATGCATGGAAAATGCCTTGGTATCTAGAAGAGGACCCCAGGCTTAGGACCTGTTGAGTATCTGACATTATTTACAGAACTGCAGAATGTGCTGAGTTGGAAGGGACCCACAAGGATGATTGAATAGAACTCCTGGCCCTGCATAGGACCATCCCCAAAAGTCACAACAGTCATCCCTGAGAGCACTGTCCAGACACTTCTTGAGCTCTGTCATTCTTGGTGCTGTGATTGCTTCCCTGGGGAGCCTCTTCTCTGGCCTGGCCAACTTCTGGGGGAAGAACTTTTTCCAGATACCCAATATTAACCTCCTCTGACACAAATTCAGGCTATTTCATTGGGTCCTGTCATTTATATTTGGTTCCACTGGTTAAAGTACTGGTGGGAAATTGGTTTATTTGAATTTCAAAATCATAAGCAATTGATTTAAATCAGTATTAATAATACATATCAGTGTCATTGTGTATAGCAGAGTTGACCCCAATTTTGGAAAAGCTCTCAGGTGAGCCTTCCAATTCTTGTCCTTTTCAAGAGGAACAAGCCATTTGTGTGGGCTAAATGCAAGATAATTTTACATCCATCATTACCCTGGGATTATGAGACTAAATGTCTAAATACAATTTTTTTTTTTTTAGCCTTAATAATCTTTCTAGGAAGGTTTGCTTGATGTAGTGATGTTCTATCTCAAATTAGCAGTAATGATATCATGCAATGGGGTGAGAGAATCAGAATTTGTAATAATGCATCAGAGAGGGAAAGTGTAGGTGACTGACTTTATTTTTCTTGGTTAGTATGTAATATTTTTGATTACTAATTATCAATGTCTTGCTAATCACCTACATACTTAGTTATTTGTTTATGGTGAATTGAATTAAGATTAGAAACCTAATCAAGTTCCATTAATTTTTCTTAGGTATTCTTAAGCAGGTTAAAGATTACATTAAAGAATGCAGCAAGTGCCAGGAAAAGCTAGATCGCTCTAGATCTCTCTCAGATCCTTCTGAAATGCTGGAGGAGCTAGGACTTGATGCAAAATCTCATGAAGACAGTAATGAAACAGATGATGAATTGAGTAACACAGCATCAATCCCAGCTGCATCCCCAAAGCCTGTGAAGAAGAAGCCAGTAGCAAAGCATGAGCTTGTGTTTGTAAGTACCATTGTTTACATCTAAATGGATTTGCATTTTCTGTTACTGCATTCTTAGTTGTGTACTTCTTTTTCATTGTTGTGATAATGTTGTAACAATAAGCCTATGAATTTTGCCAAAGATATTGACTATGTAGATATGGCATACTGGTGTATATGTCATGAAATTAATTATAAGACATCATTGCTGGGAAATAAAATCACCCTATATAGTGTGCATATAGAATCTTACAATAAAATGAATGGCAAAATTGCCAGTAGTAAAACTTCACATACAAGATTCTTATGGGCTCTATCTCTTTTCCTTAATAAATGATGCTGTACTGATTCATAAAATTCTTGTTCCTAACTGCAGGCTCACATGCACGTAAAGACATTTGAATTTAGAAACTTTTTCAGACTGTAGCATAGAAAAATAGAGTCAAAGCGCTGTTTGAATGTGTCTTCCCATTTTTCCTGTCTGTTTTAATTGTGTTTGGAGGGAGGGTGAAACTTAAAGAAAACAACAGTAAAGTTAACTCTATATTCTGCAGGCTTGAACTGATTGTATGGTTGCAGAAAATAATCCTTTTCTGTGTTTCAATGTGAATGCTTAAAAAGGCACAATCTAAATGTAATGAAGTTCTCAAATGTTGTTTATGACAGGTTGACAGTAAGGGCCTTGTGAAGCAGTCATCTTCCAAACATTGTCTGTCAGTCTTAAACCAACTGAATCAGCAGAGGCTTTCCAATCAGTTCTGTGATGTGACTTTGCTGATTGAAGGAGAGGAGTACAAAGCTCACAAATCTGTCTTGGCAGCCAACAGCGAGTACTTCAGAGAGCTCTTCATTGAAAAGGGAGCTGTCACTAGTCATGAAGCTGTAGTGGATCTGTCAGGTGAATTGCTGTGGGTTTCAAAGCTAGAAATCATAATATCCTATGTAAGATGTACAGTACTTAATTCAGTCTTTTTTGAGTGTTGAAGACAACCAAAATTTTATCTTGCTTTTTTCTCTCTTTTAATCTAAAAGTACTTTGTGTGGATCATAATGGAAAAGCAATCACTCTGATTTTGCCTAATCTGATTTTCCATGATGTGGTATTTAATCTTAACATTTCTGAGAAGCTTTTTGTGGATTTTAACCTTGCTTAGGCATGTTTCCACCTTGTATTAGTCACAAACATTAAAAAGGGAGCAAAATCAAATGCTCGAATACACCAGGCAGGGATGTTGACAAGCTGCTTGGAGAGTTGTTCAGCTTAACAAATGCTATATTGCTTCTTGTTTCTGAATTATACATGTCTACTTATTTCTCAGACCTGGTGCATGAAAGACAGGAGACAATTCTAAAATAAATGTTCTAAAAATAACTTTATGGTGATGAAGACTAGTGTACAGAATATATGCCTTTTGCATTGCTTTCTCATTTAACTGTCTGTCTCTACCTGAATAATAGGTATGCATGAACAATAATTTTCTAATTGGATGGTCCAGAATGCTCCCCACATTAAATATTAATTATTATTTATGCAACTGTGGAAAATTATACCGAATTCTTATATTTAAGCATTTCTATCTCTATATCTGTATTTTTATTGTTTTCAATAGCTACTTTCTTAGTTTTCTGCCACATTGCTTGTTACTTAGACCTGTTCTGTATGTAGCAGATCCAGAAAGACTGGTTCAATTCATCTGCTCCAAAAGTACTGTGGCTCTCCCAGCATCTTGAAGTATTCCTCAAAGTATTTTATTGTGAAACTACCCAAGTTCTTCTTAGTTGATGGAAAAGTTATCTAAGCTTACCCACACATAGAAACTACATGAGGAGGAAGCTGTAGTGTAAATGACAATTTATTGAGTCCGAGTGATGGGCTTGTTATTTCCAAGTGTGTTTTGTCCCAAATTTCAGACTTAACTGTATCTGTATACAACTGAACTGTTTTATTCATCGTGGGATATTTTGGTGTAATGTCAGATCATCATTATTTGCTCTAATATCTTGTTTTATTCCTGGTAGGTTTCTGCAAATCCAGTTTCCTGCCTTTATTGGAATTTGCTTATACTTCAGAATTAACGTTTGACTTCTGTAGTATGGCAGAAGTAGCCATGCTCGCCCGGCATCTCTTCATGTCAGAAGTCCTTGAAATCTGTGAGAATGTGCACAAACAGATGGAAGAGAAACAAATTACAGTGTACCAAAAGGGAGATATTCAAACAGTAGAGTCAACACAAAATCTAGCAGAGCGGGCTGAAGTGGAGATGCAGCCCATGGATGGTGTTGAGCAACTTAAACTCACAGCCAGTGAAGTGCCAGTAGCTGTGAATGGAGCTCCTTCCTCTGCTGGGACAGAGGAGGCAGCTGCACCCCAGCCTGACCTCCTGCAGCCAGAGCCTCTGGAGGCCACTGCAGGTGGTCCTTCCAAGCCTATGGAACAGTGTGAAACAGCTGAAAATTTCATCAAGATCCAGCTGGTGGAGAGCATTTCAAACAGCCTCTACAACAGACACAGCGCTGAGCCATTACCTGTGGAAGCTGTGGACACACAGAGTCAACGGGAAACTGACACAGTTCAAAATCAAAGTGATAAAGCACATGTGGACTCTGCTTCTGAAGACTCAGAGTCACTCAAGCAAAAAAGTAATGAGCAGAGCAGCTCCAGTTCTCAGCCAGAAAGCCTCGCTTCCAGCCAGGATGATACTTACAAAAGCAAGCTTCGCCAGCGTTCAGTCAGTGAGGGGGGATACATCAGGCTGCATAAAGGAATTGAAAAAAACTTGCAGAATAGAAAGAAAAATCCTAAATCTGCGGTGCAGCAGGTATTCTATCTGGCATTAGGCCTGTAGTTACCAGAGTACTTTATAAGCTGTCACAGTTGTGCTAACAAAATCCCAAAAGCATTGACTTGGCATCAGTATTCCTTCCATATTGAAGGTCCTTAGAATGCTCAGTGGCCACAGTCTAGGTTGAGTATCTTCTCACAGCTTCTTATGGTTGGACAGAAATTATCTCCCCAAAATTCTTAATGATCTGTGAATTTAATTCTGAGCTCACTTGTAGGTGTGTCAATCATAGATACATACATTTATCTATTAGAGAAGCAAGATCCTACTTGACAACAGCATTGAGAATGAAAAGTTTTACATCCCACATAGAGCTTAAGATGTAGTCATGAGTCACAATAATGCATTCCTGCTACCTTCTGATTGGGGTCAGTTAAGAGAAAGGTTCAAATAGCACTGGTGTTAAAAACTCTAGCACCTGAACATATAAATACTTGGTAATTGAACTAGTTCCAGTTACTTTTGAGAGCTTTTCTTCTTCCTATGGATGGTTGATAATCATCTCACTGGGCATTGACAGGGTGCACTTCACTGCATGTTGTCAAGTCTTCAAAAGAACTGTTAATTTCCAGACTAGTCCTGAGAGTTTTGCATAGTAGAGCCACCAGTCCCACACATGGGACACTAATTTTTATCATTGCAACACCCTAGTAGATACAAAAGTGTACCATTAGTGTCTTTTTACAGATGGACAGCTTAAAGTCCAGATGCTAAAACAAGCGCAATCAAAACACTGGAGCAACCTATTTATGCTGGTTGGAGAATGCCAAAGTTCTGTTCTGTTTTGGGAAGGGGAATGTTTACTTTTGGTAATAGTTCCTGTTAATGTATTTTGTAGGTTTTAAATCCAGCTCTTTGACAGGTGAAGTGCACAGACCTATGGAAAAAAGAAATCCGTTTAGATAATTGCTGTGGATTGGGCTCAGGGATAAGTTTCTGCTTTCCAACTTGTTTTGTGTCACAGTTATGTCAAGACAGCCAGGGCTGGTAGTACCACCAGCCCTTTAGCTGGCATTCCCCACCAGTCCTTTATTCACAAACTCTACATGTCTTTAACAGACCTTTCTCTCATGCAACTCTGACTCCTTTCAAAGACCTCTCTCTGATAACTCTGACTCCTTCTCTTATTGGCAGCTTCGCACAGACCGATTCCTTGTCTTACAGGCAGTTCCACATATCTCTGACTCTTTTCTTTCATTCTGCGTGACTGGCTAAACCCAAGCTGTTCCTTTCCTGGCCATCTGGCCCCATCTGTCTGTCCCTCACACATCTTCTCACCATACCTTTCCCTTGCACAGCCACATGTCCCTTACCTACTCACAGCACAACCAGAAGCCGCCTTCTCTTACTCCAGCAGACTCTTAGTCTCAAGCTCTAACTGCAAGTGCCTATGTAGTGGCTAGCTAACCCACTTTGTATCCTCCAAACTGATTGGCCAGACACAGATGTTCCCATTCCTTGGTAATCAGTAGAGCTGCAAGTCATTGGGAGAAATTCCCCTCTTGCACTATACTTTCAGCCTAGCTCTCCCCAGTTTTGTAGCTTTTGGTGTTTTGTCTTGTGCATCTCTCAACTTCCTCTATGGCATGACATGGCATGTCGTATAAGCTTTGTAAAGGAGATACTCTCCTGAGTTCCCAGTTTTGATGCTGGGAAAATAAAAGGAAAGAGATTGCAGGAAAAATGCTGCTGATTAAAAATACAGTACTTGCACCTGTGGGGTTACCCCCCCTACTCTTGACACACCCTTTGTACTAGGTAATCTTTAAATAATTAAAGCAGTTAGTAGTTGCTAAAAAAGTTGTTTATTGTGAAAGCACATCAGTCTTCAAATGTACAGTCATAAACATTAAACTCCATGCTAAGTTTTAGCATAAAGTCCTGAACAAAAACCATCCCCAGAAATCCCAGAGAAGGCTAGTGTGTTGCTGCTGGAACTCCTATCTTCTTCTCGAGTGTTAAAAATGCTGGCAAGCACAGCAAAGCAATGAGAAAAAGCAGTAGCAAAACCAAAAAGCAATAGCAAAAGCACTAACTCTCCCCAATACATAATCTTATATAAAATTTCTCTAACAAGGTAATGCAAGCTCAAACCTCTACTACTTAACCTATAAAAATTCTAATTTCTTAACACACTAGGATACATATAAACTACGTATACGATGTACTTTGTTCTATCTAAAAAATGTAAGCAATATTCTCACTAAAGTTCTGTTTTGTCCAAGTAGTATCTAACAAGACGCTTCTAAAGCCTGTACTAAAAGCATTAATATGTTTGTTAATCTTCACTAAAACTTGTTCTTCTACTCTGGTATCTGCACCTTTCGCTTACTAAAAACACTACAGCTCTCACTAAAACTTACTTATTAACTTATTTATCCTAAAATTCAAACCTGTGTCTAAACTTATACTCAAACTTACGCTTATTCTTTTACCTAAGCTCCCATTCTATGTATGAGTAGCTTAACACGTTTCAATCCATCCAAAGACTTCAGTTCAATTCCTGCACTCTAACTTGTGCCTAAAAAATTCAAACAAGTCCTTGACTCACTGACTCCAACATGCACCTGGCATGGAGATACTTGGGATGAGGTGTGCTTTGTAGGAATTATTTTCGTAGTTCTTACTAATCACATACTGAACAAAATTATTTTTGTGGCTTCACCATTTAGCCAAGTTCGCACAAGTTTTCAGAGCAGCAGGAAAATTCTTAAAAATATATCAAAATTTTTTCTATATCAAGTTTCAGTTTGGTTTTTAGAGGCATGGAAAGGCTGGTATGTTCTCAAATACTGCTAGATACCTTACTTGTTGGTAGAACAGGATGAAGAAATGGGAAAGCTCGTACTTCCTTCCTTTGCCTTATTCTCCGGAATCCAAAGAGGGCACAACTGATATAGGACATTTCAACCTGATCACTTAGAATGTAGCTTTTAAAGGATTGGGCAGCGAGTTTCTACAAAGGAAGATGAGATTATCAGCTCCAGGTAGCACTGTCAATATCAGCTAATAAAAACCCACTTATTCCTAGATAAAAAAATCTCTAGGAAAGAAGGAATGCTCTCAACTTGATAGAAATCCTGACTGGCAGTGGTCCTTCTGTAAGTATCCCATAGCTGTCACTTAGCAGTTACTCAGGGCTGAAGAGTTCATTGTCCCTGAACTGGTAAATCACTATGTGACCATCAGCATAAGTTTATGGTTTTAAAAACACACATGTTTTTTCATTCACCTTGAGATTTGTAATTTGTAGTGAACTGAAACAAGGTAACTTTTGAGCTACTAAGTCAGCAAAATCAGGAAGTATTACTGTAACATAGAACATCAGTTTTTAATACAAACTTTCAGACCAGGTATGAAGAATAGTGCAGTAAAATTCATTCAGACAGCAGTTCTGCTTTTCCAACCTAGGTCGCCATGAAGCTGGTACAAAGAGGGAAAAAAATGAAACAGCCCAAAAGAGAGACCACAGAAAATAACGAAGTTGAAGCTCAACACAAATGCACCGACTGTGGAATGGTGTTCCAGCGGCGCTATGCACTTATAATGCACACACTGAAACATGAAAGATCTAAAGAATATAAATGCCCAGTAAGTTGAGAGGTTGGGTTTTTTCTGTAATTATGTTAGTAATTATTTTTCATTGCCTTTTTTGGTACATATATTTATTTTCCTTACGGGTTTCAGAATTGGATACAGCCTTGGGTCAAGGTAGAATGGAGTGCAGCCACTTGCCCTGACAGCAGTGTGTGACTTGCTGCTCAAGACAATGTTAGCATGGGATTTGCTTTTAACCCTACCAGTAAATTTGTGTTTAGTCTAGACTGGAAGTTAGTCTCACTGGAAAGCGATCAGTGGTTCTGTCAGTAGTCATAAAATAAAAATTTACAACTCTTCATTAACCTCAGACAAAATGGCTATTGGAGTTGGGTTATAGATTTAATTGACATTACTGTACTTTAAACATTTGATTACTTCTGTTCTTGGTTTTGTTTTTTTTAAATAATTCTGAGTGTTCTATGCAAAGTAAAGTTGTAATGTTTTGTGTCCCAGTTGTGTAAGAAAGAATTCCAGTACGGTGCCTCCCTGCGGGCCCATCTGGTGCGGCACACGCGGAAGACTGAAGGCACCGCTGCAGCTCCAGGCGCTGAGGGAACAGGCGTGTCCTCAGTGAAAGGGAGAACCAAACGGGAATTCGTGTGTGACATATGCGGGAGAACTCTGCCAAAGCTCTATTCTCTCAGAATACATATGCTTAAACATACAGGTGTCAAACCCCATGCATGCAAGGTAAAGTCCTTTTGCTCTCTCATCAGATTATTTATGTTCTCGGTTACCAATGTTTTGGTATTGATGCTGTGCCCTAAAATTTATGTTAATCTTGGTCACTTCAGAGTAGGAAAGACTAGTGTAACATTCATGATGAAATTGCTTGCAGTGCAATGTTGCAATTATTATGTCAAGATGGACATGGCTGGTATCACCACCAGCCCTTCAACTGACATCTCCACCAGTCCCTTAGTAGCAAACACTAAATGCCGCCTTCTTCTCTTACCAAATTTCTTTCCTCTCGACTCTCAATCCTTCTTTCATAGATCTCTCTCAGGTAACTCTGAGTCCTTTTCTTATAGGCAGCTTCACACAACACTGACTCTTTCTTTCATTCTGCATGATGGGCTAACCCCAAGCAGTCCCTTTCCCAGCCACCTAACCCTGTCTGTCCCTCACACATCATCTCACCATATCTGTCCCTTACTCCTCACAGCACAGCCACTCCTTGATAATCAGTACAGCTTAAAGTCATTGGGAGAGATTCCCTTCTGCGCTGTCCTTTCAGCCTAGCTACCCACAGTCCAAGAGTGAGAAAACTGGAATGAATTTGAGTTGAGCATGTTCATATTCTTGTGTCTAGAAGAATGTCTTCCTTTGATTATTCCTTATTTTTTTAACAGACTAGTTCTGTCTCTGGTGCAAAATCACAGGTTTGGCCATCCTAGTTCCCAAGAAATACAAAAGGTTTTGTTATGTTTGAAGTTAAACACCTTTTACATAATTAGTTTCATTTGTCCTATTCCACCATATATGGATTTTTTTAGGTTTGTGGAAAGACCTTTACGTATAAGCATGGATTAAAAATGCACTTAGCTCTCCATGAAGTGCAGAAACAGTTCAAGTGTGACTTGTGTGAGAAGTCTTTTGTCACAAAAAGAAGTCTTCAGGAACACATGAGCATTCATACAGGTAAGGGATGAGAAAGGGAACACTTTTCCTTTGCTTGGCTGTTGTATGCTGCTGACCTTTAACGCTGTTCTTCAGCATCAGAGAAACTGTTTTAAAAAATAAATGGTAGTTTATTCTTTTTCCTCTGGTCACGCAGCTGAGACAGAGGGTAAGTAGTCATTTCTGGTGTTATTATGCAAATGTTCTGTACAAGTACAGGGAATTGTGGGTGGTCTCTTCCTGTGGTTTTATACATATTTAATGATTGTATCATGTCAGTTGAACAAGATACGGGCAACAGGCTGGAATCTTCTAGTGCACTTAATGTTCCAGCCTCTCATTTTAGAAAAAAAACATGCCAAGTTAAATCTCTCAGAATCTCCATATATGTTTTACAAGATTTTCTGTACTACTACTGATGTTTTATGAAGCCTAGTGTCTTGAAAGATGACAATACCGTAATTTAATACAAGCAGAGTTTTAAAATTGTAATTTGTAAAGGTTTTCTGTGTTTCTGGTTTTCTGCGCTGGGCAGAATCAAGAGAGACACTCAGGATAATTTTTTCCTGAAATTAAGGAATTTATATTAGTAGTCATCACTCCTGTGTTGATGAAATGGAACAGAAACTTTTATTTTAAGATCTTTTTCCACAAATGCAAAATATAAGCAATAATCCATAAGCAATGCTGAGTTTCTGAAGAAGTTGCATAATACATAAACACTATGTAAGTTGTGGGTTTTTTTCACAGAAGAGGGGCAGTTTTTTAGGCTGCTCATTTTTCCTCACTAAATCATAGTTGCAGTGATGTACCTATGTTTAAAAACGTGAAATAAGGTAACTTAGAGTTGCTACTTGTACTCCCCCCTTGTGTATTATGGCATTAGCACACACAAAATACACTTTAAAATTCCTTCAGTGTGTAATTAAACAAACTTGTCTTTGTAGTACTGCTCTGATTACTTAAGTTAAGTTATATATGAATTAAAAACCTCTCTCACAAAGCACTCCAGAGAAATGGAGGCCTGGCTTGGTAACATTTGTTTTGTTTTGTTTTGTTTTTGCTAGGAGAATCCAAGTATCTTTGTTCCATCTGTGGAAAATCTTTCCACAGGGCATCAGGACTCAGTAAACACATAAAGAAACATCAGCCAAAGCCTGAAGTTCGTGGATATCAGTGTACTCAGTAAGTCAGGTGATAGGTGATTTTGGTGAACTTCTTTTCTTAGCATTAATGATCCTGGTAGTTTTCAAGATTAAAATAAGCTCCTTGTTGTAGTGTAAAACTGTTCCACTGACCTGGGATAAGGCTTCTAAAGAGTGAGAATAAAAAATACATTTTTTGTAAATACATGTGTTGGAGAGCAGAGGTTTGGTTTTAAACTGTTACCTCTAGTTTCATGCAGCTGTTCTCTAATGCCTTTGCACTCTAATTAATGCTGTAATCAGTAGCTGTGTGGATATACAGCTTTTTAGTAAGACAAGATAAAAGTGTGTGAGGTTGTAAGAGGCCAAGGGCCTTTAGCCTGGTTTTTGCCCTCTTGTAGTGTGACAGTGGATTTCAGTTTGATTTGTAGCTGTCCTGTAGAGTCTGCAGTTGTGTGCAGTGTTTGCTAAAACATGCTGTGTGTAGCAGACAGCTGTGCAGGAACATTGCAAACTGAGACTCACTGACTGTTGCAGTTCTCTTGATTATAAAACATATATGACCACTTAAATATTGCAATAATATTTTTATTATTAATTACATTAATTAGTATTTAAATGACAGCATTGTGAACTTAAGCAAAGCAGAAACTGTTACTGGAAAGTGTGTTCTTATTGCATTAGCAAAACATACATGGATACTTCTTCCATGACCGAGCAGACTATAGGGAACCTTTCAAATGCCCTGCAGAAGAACACTTGTTTATAATCTTTAATTTTGGAACTCAAAATTGGTCCCCGGGAAGCTCTGTCATATATTAGGAGGAGTGGTACAATATGATTGCATATAGCAACTCAAGATTTTAAAGAAACAATAATTATAATTAAACAATAAGAATTGTTTAAAATATCTCAATGCTGCTGCATGCTAGCAAAAATATTTTCTAAATTATGAAAACTTCAATTCTGTCAGCAATTTTTTTATTTAGCAATTTTTAATGCTAGAAGTATTAATTCTAAAAATACAAAGAACAGAGCTAATAGGGTGCACAGATACTGTTTCATGAAACATACAATGGAAAGCACTTTTAGTTTTGATGATGCAATGTATTTATAAAACAAGATTTTTTGACTCAAGGCAGTAGGGCCATGGATGCAAGAGATAGCCTTGGCAGAGAAGACATTTTGACTCCCCAGCTTTTTCAAAACTGACACAGTCCTTGCTGCTTCTCCAGAAAAGGTCTCTACTGAGGATGTAATTCCTGTTGTCACCATGTTTTAGAGAGCTTCATTAAGCAATGACCAGATTTCAGTTTTTTCAGTTTGGTGGCTTGGAATGGAAACCTCCCTGGCAGGCTTAAGTCTGAACTTCTGGCCTAGTTGAGCAAAGCTAACCATGAGTTATTTTCCTAAAATATTCCTGGAAGTTTTGCAGCGAAGTATGCATTTGATTAAATTGCAATAATGCATGACAGTGTTAGAGGGTGGTGGTTGCTTGAATTTTTTACTTCTCTGATGGCTTTTCCAAATAATGCAATCCTTGAGGAGAGAGCACCAGGTGCCAACCCCATTCAAGCCCCTGAGGGGTCTTTCTGATACTTTTTACGTGATGTGCAAACTGAGGATCCCTGAGAGCCCCATTTGAACTGGAGCAGTCAGATTTTCCAGCCTAGGAGGAGGTTGTTTGGGTAGCTCAAGGACTGTTAACCACTTTTTTTTTTCTCCCTCAAAGGCAAAGAAGACTTTTTTTCTCTCCAGAATGCCCATTATTCAGGCAATGTAATATCAAATGTTTTGTTCCTTATGGAAGCTTTTCTCATTTTCAGACCCCACTGGATACTGTGACTTTCGATATTCCCTCATTCCAGTGGTTGATACTATAGAAGTTCAATCATCCACCTGTGCTTGCTGGCATTGCTCTGCCTCTGTCCTTTCTTGAAGTCATGCAGCTGTATGTTGTTACATGAGGAAGAGAGAGACTTGAGCAGCAGACTTGCTTTCAAAGGGAGAAACCTTGGTTTTGATTAGAAGAACTCTGTAGTCTTCATACCAAGAGGAGCTGTATAGTCATGCTGTAGCAAAGTATAAGTGAAGGAAAAGCGTAAGTTAGACTGGGTTAAGTGTACAAGCAGCAAGCTAAAGAATACCAATACTTTCAGATGCTTTCTTGCAGTATTATAAATTTGTTTCTTTTTTTTTTTTTTATTTCTAAAAAAACCTTACATTTGAGCATTAAAAACAACAACAGTTATCTTTGTGTCAGTCCTCTTTGGTTAAGGGAAGAAACATATGTTCATATGTCCTCATATGTTCATGTGGTATAGTGCAAATTTCTGATATCTCCCAGCTGGTTTGTCTTTTATTATTCTCTGTTAAAACTGCAGAAAGAATATAGTTATTCATGAACAGACAGAAGGCTTTCAGAGGTCCTCAAGTTTTATTCCAGGCTTTCAAATAAGCTGCTGGGTTTTTTTAAAATTTTTCCTAGTTTAGAATGGGAATGGGCTTTCAATAAGTACTGATGATGCAGTAGGTGTTCTTAGTCTTCAGTTGTCATTAAAGAATAGGGTCCCAGTGCCTTTGATATCAGTGCCTTTCTTGTATGGGATGCTAAAACATTTGCTGTTACAGGTGTGACAAGAGTTTCTATGAAGCTCGGGATCTTCGGCAGCATATGAATAAACATTTGGGTGTGAAGCCATTTCAGTGTCAGTTCTGTGGAAAATGTTACAGCTGGAAGAAAGACTGGTATTCTCATGTAAAGTCTCATTCTGTTACAGACCCTTATAGGTAAGAGGAAATTAATTTAACAACTGAAATGTGCTAATCAAAGTGAGGTTGTAGAGATCCACAGCCTGTCAACAAGGCACTGCCTAGTCCACTTTAAAAGTTCCAATGGATTGATAGTGTCTGGGGTCTTGAGTACTTGAGGATGGATGGTGGCATCAAATAGCATGGGTTAGCTGCTAACCTGGGACACGATGCTGGTACTAAGATGTGAATTCATAAGAGGATAAATACAATCAGTGAAGTTAGAAACTTATCTGATCTCACTTCTCTAGAAGGGTAAGTGGAAGCTTTGTGGCCATGGATAAGAGGAAATGTAGTTCAGTCCATATGTCATATAAGACATTATTGCCATTCAACTTTGTCTAGCATAAATAAAGTGCTTTTTGGCTTAAAAGACATAAATGTACAATAGTGGTTTTAGTAGATTTCTCATTTAACACGTTTTAGGTGTAATGTATGTGGAAAAGAATTTTATGAGAAAGCTTTGTACCGAAGGCATGTAAAGAAAGCCACACATGGTAAAAAAGGAAGAGCAAAACAGAATCTGGAACGAGTCTGTGAGCACTGTGGAAGAAAATTCACACAACTCCGGGAATATAGGAGACACATGAACAATCATGAAGGTATGTAGAACACAAATAGTCATTACATGCCTCAACCCCTAAAAACACAATATGCGAGGGGGTAATTGTTTTTTGAGTCTGTGTGTGTCTGGCAAGACATGGAGTGTTTTTTACACATTCTCCAGTTCTATGCAAGTCCTGGTTTGGTAACTTGCTACCAGTGATTCCCAGAAGTTGCTGTTGGGGTCTTTCTAAAACTCCAGTCATGCACAGGGACTGTGCCAATTTGTCCTCAGAACCTGAATAGAAGAGGAACATTTTTACAAATGATGAAGAGGGGTGAATCTGGCAAAGAATTGGATTCAATAAACATTCTCCATTTTCAAAGGTGCACACAGTTAACAAAGTACTCTTCAGATAGTAGAATGATTGGCCTAAATTTAAAAAGGACCAGTGTTGGAAATTGTTCAGCTTCTTTATTTATGACAAGCAATAAACTATATGATGTTTGGGGAAAAGATGAAAACATTTTATATTTTTTGTTAAAGAATTGTGTGCAAGTCTATGTTAGATGTAAAGCATGAAATTGATTTTTGAGTATTTGGTTCTTTCAGCTGTTTTGGGAGTCTGTATATTTTCCTGTCCTGGGACAAAACCCACTTCTTTTTTTTGAAGCATGTCTCCTTTTAAAGAGCTCTCAAGAGTAAATCTGACAGTTGTCTAACTATTGAAATAGAGATTTTGTGTTTGTTTCTAAACAGAGAAAGTGTCCTGTAGTAGGGAGTTAGCCTAAATCTACAGTAACTGTCATAGAGGAAAATCCAGTAGTGAGATAGTGTTTGTCACCATCCACACATCCTGTTAGATATTACAGACCACAGAATTCAGATGTTATGAGGGAAAATAAGATTTTATGAACACCAGTTGCTGTATTTGAACACATGCAGTGTGGAAGAGGAGGGGGAAAGCTGTAGGTGTACAGGAGGATTTACAGAAGGAAAGGGTGACTTAGAAATGTAAGTGACAAATACTGTGAAGTAAAAAATGGCTTCAGAAAGGCCATCAGAATGATCAGAGTTTCATTAAGTAGTGGGCACTTAAATTAATGAAGAAGCTGCATTAAAAGGGATCTTGAGAAGCTTTTAAAAGTGAAGTGTTGGATTGGGGTGGGCATTTGAGGAAAATCTCAACACTGAATGCATTATGCTTACACTATATTGTAACACAGAAGCAATGGCAAACAGGATCTCTTTCTTACGTGGCAAACATCACAGTGTTGTGTTCCTGCCCGCTGCTGCTGGTGGCTCTCTGTGAGCTCTGGGTGACCTTTGCTCGCTTTCCCGTGCAGGTGTGAAGCCCTTTGAGTGCCTGACGTGCGGCGTGGCCTGGGCGGACGCGCGCTCCCTGAAGCGCCACGTGCGGACGCACACTGGGGAGCGGCCCTACGTGTGCCCTGTCTGCAACGAGGCCTACATCGACGCACGGACCCTGCGCAAGCACATGACCAAGCTCCACAGGGACTACATACCCTGCAAAATCATGCTGGAAAAGGATACTCTGCAGTTCCACAACCAGGGGACACAGGTGGAGCACGCCATCAGCATCTTAGCGTCAGATGTGCAGGAGCAAGAAACCGAGATCAGCTTTGGCGCTGGTGAGGGCGAGACTGTGGTAGTGACAGGAGAGACGCTTGAAGCAATCGAAGCTGTTGCAGCTACTGAGGAATGCACGTCGGTCTCTACCCTTTCTGACCAAAGCATCATGCAGGTGGTAAATTATGTGCTGGCACAACAACAAGGACAGAAGATGGCTGAAGTGACACAGGCCATTGAAACTGTAGAAGTAGAAGTGGCCCATGTAACAAAGACAGAGCCAATTTAGTAAAGGAGAGAGCAAGAAGGGTAAGGTTCTATATCTCTGAGAGCCAAGTATTTAACAGGTTATCTCAGGCTTTCACTGACGCCTGTTTTCAAATGGTTAATCCTCACTACTGAATGTTGTGATGTACTACATCATGCATTAGAGTGAAAAAGTATCAATACTCCAGTGGGCCAAGGCTTTGAAAGCTAAGATTTCTATACTGGCTATAACTTAAAAAAAAAAAAGGTTAAAATAATGTTTTTGTGTCATGCAGTATCATACTGTAACTTTGAAAAATAAAAAGAAGAAACATATAAAAAGGCTGCACTAAAATGAAATGCACAGCTATTGGTAGCTTTTTTGTTTGTTTTGATATGCATTTCATCAAGTTTGTGAGCAAATTACCTGTACTGGATTCTGTCTGTTTATTCCCAAGACAAGGGAGGTGGTAGAATGCTTTGCATAGGCTTGTGCTTCATGTGGCATACAGAAAAACTGAAGCTTTTTTCTCTGGGCAAATGCACCATTGGTAGTTAGTGAAGAACTTACTTAAATTCCAGGTGTGTGGGAGGCTTGTCCAAGGTTCAGCAAAATGCTGTAGAATATTCTATGGATAATGGGCAGGGATCTACTGAGTCTGATTCAAGGTTCTCCGAGATGGATGTGATTTTAAGTTGACCAGAGGACAGCCCACCACAGGGAGACTACTTAGAGAAGTAAATTCCTTTTCTTTTGTAAGGGAGGAATTTACACCACAGCCTCTGTGCACGGCCATGTTTAGCTCCATGTTTGTTTGGAAGCTATTGTTAGCACTGATGTATGAACCCAAAGCAGGCAGCAAATGATGGATGTTCTAATTTTGCTTTTAATTTGATGTAGAAACTGTCAAAAGAGAAAGTTCTAATGGCACACTTCTTTGGGAACTGAGGAAGTCCAGCTAGTTACAGGCTAATCTTGTCTTGTATCATATTGAAAGGAGGAGCCCTGCTAATTCCCAAGTAGGACACATGACAGTATCAAGGTAGAGAAATATAAAAATCTTATGATGGGGTAAAAATTAAATTTGTCTTAAAATTACCAGAATCTCTAGAAGACCTTTTTTACTGCTGTTTTAAGAAAAATATTTTTAGGGCCAGTTGATACCTGGTGTTACACCACATAGTTGGAAAAATCCTTACTGAGTGTTCCTGCAAGTAAGTGTGAATGACAGCTGTGCTGGGCCCAGGTTACCATGTTCCTGGTTTAATACCACAAACAGGACACATCTTAATCTTACCAGGTGTGGGTTCCTTTGTTGCTGCGTGTTTTTTTAAAGCAAGTAGCAAGCATGTCTGTCAAGGAAACTGAAAGTGCTTTGCATGTGATCAATCAGAGCTTGTAGGTTTTAAATTCTTCTCAGTCTATAATGGTATCACATTGCTGGACAGCAGCAAGATACCCGAGCAGCCGGAAACTTGTAATATTGCAGGGTGAACTTCATAAATAAAGTGACATGCATATAACTCTGATACCTGTGAAACAGATCCACTGAACAAAATTTCAGCAACCCCTGTGGCAAAGTAACATTCTCATTTGAATTAGTATTTCTACTTTTCATCTTATTTAACTATGTGGATATCTATCTACTAAGCTACAGAATGGACCATTCATTTTATACTTTGCAAATCTGTAGATAAGCAGTTGTTGAAAATTTTTAATGTTTGAGTTCCTGTCTTGGATCCAAATTAATTTGTAGATGCCTATTTCAAAAAGTCAGGGTCTTATTTCAGAGAAATAATGTAGTTATTTATATATCCTGCACCCCTTTACAATTGTATTATTTTCTAATTACCAAATGGAGTATAACTAAAATGAATATTAAAAAATATTACTACTAGCTGTAACTTGAATTTTTGTATGGTAAAGAATCTGGAGATAGCCATCCTGCTTAAAATTAAAGTACTTGCCATTATGATGGGAAAAGATAAAAAAGAGCACTAAGTAAACTTGAAAATTTACTTCAATGTTTTTATCCTAAAAATAATTATGTACTACTAAAGTGAAGAAGTGTTCAAGGAAAAATAGCTGTAAATAGTGCTAGAACATTATTTGTATATTTAGTGTTTTACCTTACAAAAAAGAATATTACCAGCACTTTAGTTTAATCTTTGGTGCATTTATTTATTTTCCCAACCTATGGAAAAAGCAGAAGTGAATCTGAATTTCAGAGCCTTCTTACCCACTTTCAAAACGCTTTTACTGACTCAATGATCTGCTGTTTAAAAACAACCACCAACCAAACTAATCACAAAAGGTTGTTTTCTAAACAAGATTCAGCCAAGAATGTCAAAGCTGAATGTTGTGGCACCCCTTTCCCAACATGCTGTGCCTTACCTTTTCAGAACGGCCTGAGGTAAGTAGGGAGTGTCACTCAGCTTTTCTGTTCCCATCTGTGTGGAGCTGCCTTATGTTTTTCTTTGGACTTCAGCACTTAGACATTCACTACCCTTCCACAAAAGTCAGACTGCAAATATGCAGTTGGTATCTGATTTTTTAAAAAATAAAGTTAATGAGAAATGTCTGTTCATTAAGTATTCCTAGTGAATTCCTGTACATAATGAATCAGATTTGTACATTCTGCTGGTTTTATTTAGTGTTAGATGTATAAAGTTCTGGTTATTTCTGTCATCAAATAAACTGAGCTCTGCCAATGAATTGCTCTTTCAGGAAACTTTGTTTTTCTCCAGGGAAAGAAGGTGTTGCAGATTCCTCTTCAGTATTTCACTTTCCAGGCCAGAATGAATCTGTCTGTATATAGATAGTTCTAGTAACACTTTTTGCTTAAGGCTCAAAGAATTACGTTGTATCAGGAAAAGAAACACACTGCCATCCTGAATTGTGTCAGAACATGGCTGTACAATAGCACAGTGCAAATGAAACAGTGTATATTGGTACTGAAATTCCTTTGACTGCAAGTCCTCGGGACAGGCGAGGTGTCTGCTCAGCCCCTGGTACCCAGCTGTGACCATTATGGTTTGTTTCAGATGTTGTTTCTCTTGACTTGGGTGTCCACAACACTGCACCCCAAAGCAAGCAGCAGCCAGCTACTTCCATCTTGGCCTCTGCCCCAGGATGGGTATTTGAGCAGGGGTTGTGGTGTGGAAGTTGTCCTCCTGTGTCACTCTCCTAGTTGAAGGATGAGCTGTACAGCTGCCTTCAGGTCTGGGAACAGTGTCCCATGCCTTTCCCTTTGCTATTACAGGAACTTCAAGGCAGGACCAATGTTGCAGAAAGCCTGATTATCTTCTGTGGTTCATCGTAAGGGAATGCTAGGAGCTTTTTAACTCCTCAGTGAGCCCCTGTACGTAACCAAGCTAAGTCTATAATTAAAGAAAAAAAGTGGGAGTTTCAAAAGGCTGAGTGCTGAAGGAGTAAGGTAGGCTTCTGTTGAGCAACTACTGCTCCACAGGGATGCAACTACAGATGCACAACAGCCAAGTGATGTGTGGATAGTTTTTACCCCACTTTGTTTCTACTAGAGTTACAACCATGTCATTCCTTGCTTTTAAAGGAAGCACCATGAATTTCTACAGCACAGCGTATAATGATGGCATTCAGGAGCCAGTCTTACAGCTGCGGCCAACAACGTGGTGGAACCCCCCAGCACCTCTGGAGCAGCTCTTAACCAAGGCCTATTCTCCTGCAGAAAAATTCCAGCTGCTGCAGGCAAGAGGCCCTAGTCACTCTGTTGTCACTCTCAGGTGCAGGGCTGTTGGGGCATCCTTAAAAGTATTGTGTGACCTTTAAAGGACTTAGCAAAACGGAAATTTTTCTTGTTCCCTGAGGAAAAGTTTTGTACTGCAGGTTTTGTCTCTCCTCAGGGGTCAATGCCCTGCCTAGGAGCTGAGTGAAGTGGTGCTTTCAGATGGGGAGTAGTTCAAGCTCTTCTTGTCATGGGTTTAAATTTTACATGTGAAGAGGATTGTCACATGCGCATCTCAGTAACAGAACCCCTTTAGGCCCTTGTTTCACAGTTACCTGTTGAGTGCCTGCAGCTGCAGAGCTGTCACTGCTGTGAGTGGGGAGGACTCCCACAGCCACACTTCTGTCACCAAGGCACTGCTGTGATTCTGTAATGAGCTACTGAGCATCAGCCAACACCTTATATGCAACGACCATGTTTACAAATCAGGAGAAGGTGGGGGAGAAAAGGAGAGATAATGTTTTGATGATAACTTGCCTTAACTGTAGATTAGTAACTTGTACTGCCGGGAAAACATCAATACAGTCATGAGACATGTTTCAGTGGAGCTCTTGCTACAATACCCAAACACTTCTTGCATATCCATCTCATCACCAAATCCAATCCCAAGAAACAATTTAAGAACTGAGCCACAGGCCGAGGAGATATTTTCCAGAGCTCATTCCATGCTAATGCATCAGAAGTCCAATTACCAGCCACTCCTGCCTCCTCTTTACCCAGCCTGAGGGGCAGCTGGCATTGGAGTGTCCAGACCACAAAGCTGCAGAGCTTTGGCCAGTAAATCTTGGGCTCCCACCACTGCAGACTGCTAAATGCAATTTTGCAAACACAAACTGAGCATGCTGCGTGCTGTGCTTTTAATTCCACGGATAACTACACACCTACCCCCAGGCAATGGCTCCACATTATTAGACAAGAACAGCTTTCCTAAGTAAGCACTATATAAGATGCCAACAGACAACAGTAGATCTTTTTGTTAATGAAACCAGGAGAAATAAGGGGTGTGTTAATAGGATAAAGTAAAAAAGCAAACTGTTTATCCAATATTTATGTTGTTCTAGTGCGTCGTACCAGCGATACTAGACAACATATTCTGGTGAGAACATAACCTTCCCTTTCGTAGCTTAAGGGCACAACTACTCAGCATTCCTCAACTTGTAGTTACATAAGCAATTCAAAAAGACTGAACTTCTTTGCAGAACACCCTTTATGGTGTTCTACCAAATACACAGACAAAAGCCTTCTTGAAACCCTGTAGCTCTCCCAAATGGGTTTATCTTCTCTTACAACAGCCTATACAGTTGTAGTGACAACAGTGAATTCCAATAGTTTAAAACCCATCTGCCTCTTCAGAAAACAGAAGTTGTCATTTTCTCAAGTCTCTTAGGAAAACCAACTTTGGTAAAGCCACTGCCAAGACAAGGAACTCAGCAGTCCTGTGGGCTCTGACAAAGGGGTGCCCTACAAACCTGGCAGCCGTGGAGATGAAGCTCACCAGGCCTGATGGCAGCTGTAGCTGCTGCCATGGTGCTCCTGGGAGGACCACAGATGGTTTCAGCAAAGTTCAATGAACACTGGGACTGGGTCATGTCGATATGGCACAAGCTGTGAACTGGCACCCCTTCCTTGCTGCTGATAAAATCTTCATTCTGAGAACCTGGACATTGCTCCTCCCATGCTTTAAAGGAATGAAAACGGGTAAGCGGCTACACCCAGCACTGCCTGAAACACAGCCACCAGCAGTTCACTGCGCTGTTTGGTGGGGCTGCTTTGTTTTGGATTTTTGGGTGGGGACTTTTCTTGCCTTGTCTTGGTTGGTTTTTTGAGGGGGGGGTGTTGGGCCTTTTTATTATTTTAATATAGTTAGATGAGTTTGGATCCATTTACAAGTCAGCAGGCTCGGACCAGCCGAGCTGCAGGGCAGAACAGAGAAGGTCACTGGGTAAATACTCACATCTTCACCTTATGTCATCAATGTTCTGGCTGCTCAGGTGCCAATTCCTGCTAAGCAACCCTGAGGCCCACGGGATAAAACCACGCAAGTGGCATTTCAACCACTGACAGGCACACACAGTGTGCTGTACTAAGCAATTCAAGGTCTCAGCATAGCTCCTGGAAGCATTTCAACGTAGCTAAATCAGATCATTTATCATGAGTTTTGATAGTTCATCAGGATTCTTGAACATCCTTAGAAAAAAAAGCCAAACCAACCAACCAAAAAAAAAAAAAAAATCACACCAAGAACAACAAAAAAAGGCTCTCTGCGTGCAAGAAACCCCAAACTACTACTCTAAAAAGAGCCTACAGTTTCAAGTTAATCCCAGCTAACCTGTGCCTTGATGATATTGTTCATATCAGTCAGTTCTCACAAGCATCAGATGTTAAACACCAGACACCTGGCAGTGACAAAATCCAGCTTGTTGGGTACCCAGTCCTGAGGAGACAGAGGCCATCCTGATGATTTGCTCCCATGATACACAGAGAAGGAACACTTTCACTGGGTGAGGCAGGATCACTGCTCACCTTCAGCTGAGATTTACAAGTTTCTGCAGTCTCTCACAAGGTCTAGGATTATTTATTGACCATGGAAGTAAGAATATAAATACAACTTTCACTCTCTCAGTTGCATGGAAGGTACTTCATAGTGTGTCTGCTCTTCTGCCTAGCCATTTCCTAAATGACTGAAGTACAAGGAAATTCTGGGTTTGAACATCTATTTGAGACAAAGATGTGGAAGAAAGTGGGGGTAGTTTAACTGAAAACAAGGAATAGCTCTCCAAGTCATTCTCTTATTTCAAGTTCTGTTTTGCTTTGTTCCTATACAAGTGACTGATATGTATGAACCAGCTACTGAGGAGCACGAGAAAATAGCTCTTCACTATGGATTACCACTATCTTAAAGGGATTTATTTAGACAAACATAACCACATGTGATGAAAATAAGTGAAAAGTTTGTCTTGCCTATTTCAAGTAATGCCCAAATTGGTTTTGGAAGTACTAAAAGTCAGTTTTGAAAGTGTGTTTTTTCTTAAATAAACCAAATATTTCTGCTATGGAAGAAAAATAATGTATACATTTTTATGTTAAGTTTATAACAAGGCTTTTAAAAGAAAACAGTTACAACTGCATCAGACTTCAAAAGAAAAAAGATTACACATACAATACAAAAATACAAAAAAATATTTTTAGAACTTACAAACTCAAAAGTCTAAGTGGTCAGAGCTTTCCTAAAATAATAATAATAATAATAAAAAAATACATTTCAAGATGCACTTTCCTTTCTGCACTTGCAAGTTCAACTTTAGCAAGAAGACAGTTTGAGAGACAGGATGAAAGCAATTAATGTATTGAATGCTACAACCATTTCCCAGCTGAAATTAATTTAGTGGTTGACACTATCAGGTATTTGAATTTTAAAAGAACCTTTAGTTTATTTGGGATAGGGGGCCTGATGGTGTTGCTGTTGATAATGTTCTACTTAGCCATTTCAGTAAGTAAAATTATTTACAAATACACAATCTAAATTAGACTGAAATTGAGACTGTTATTACTAGCACTGAAATACTTCAGCATTCTCCTGCAGTATGGAAGCTAAGAAACAAACTGACCAAATTCATGTCACTGCTGAAAATCACTGCAAAAGGAAGACAGGCAGGAAAAGGTCAAGTTTTATTTCTGACGTTAGAAACATCAGGACTGCAGATACAGCATTCTTTGACCTGATAGTGTCCACTGAGGTCATAGTCATCAAGGCATTTTGTCTTAAATGTCAAGACAGGGAAAGTGCATCTTAGATTTTTCATACTTAAGCAGTGAGTTACCAATTTTTGGTGTGGCTTTTATTCCTTCTAGGCATAGTAAAGAAAAATATTTCAACCAAAGGTGAAGCTCAATGTACATTAGCTTGTATTTTTTGGTGGTGGCTTTTGTGTACCACTAGGAAATGCTAACAAGCACTACTCAAGGCTAATGATTTAAAGGAGCACATTGAAAATACTGATTTACCTTTGTAGTGAATATTCTTTACAGACTGTATCTAATATACAGACAAGGCCCATTTCCTTAGGACAGAACAGGCCACCGAAGGTTACACATCCTACATGAAGTTTAAAACAAAATCAGCTAAGTTACCAGAGCCACTCAGAGCAACATAATTCCTAGTTTGCAGAGACTTAACAAAAGGTGACTGCAGGGAGAGAAAAAAAAAATCCAGGTTCTCATAATTTCCTGTGTAAGATTATATTCAAATTAATAGTCCAGTAACACTTCTAGTACAAGACAGTGCTCACTCTCTTTAGCAGAATTCCTAGGAGTCAACTGTTTCTCCTGTTATGAAGAGGGAGCCAGAAGAAAGAATGCAAGAGCATTCAATTTGAACCTGATTAAAGAGACAGTAACCTTTTTCATCCACCTTATTTAATCACTGACAAAAAAAATTATCTTAAAAAGGTACCACTCCAATTTCTTTATTATCTGTAACCTTTTGAAACTAATCACATGAACTACAAAATTAGCAAATGCCTTGAAATCTGTATACAAAACATAAATTACCTCTAATTTCAAACTCATTTATTAGTGTACCACTCAAAGTCTTAAAAAAGTGGCTCCAAAGATAGTCTCATACCATTCTTAAAAAAGGAAACTGTTCCTTTAATGTTACACCCTCCCCTCCCCCCAAAACACCCAACTTGTAATCCACATCATTTAGTTATTTTCTTGGTCATGAACATTTCCAAGATGAGATTTTATATTTCGTTCCCATAGCTTCTGGTTGTCAGAAAATCCATGCTTTCCTTTATTGAACGAATTTGGTCCTGCTGAGGTTGGTGTATCCCTGTCAAAAATAAAACGAGAGCCATTGAGAAAGCCAGCTCAACTATGGCAGACTGTGTCATGTGACACCGAAAATACCAATTTCAAGCCCAGTCTGCCCTAGAAACTACCACACATTTTCTTTTGTTACATCAGGAGCCCTCACTATTAGCAACTATAAGCTGGCCACAGAACTGATCATTGTGTCAAAACAGAGCGATGAGATGGGGCAGGAGAGGAGGTGGCAGTGGAAGCAACTGCTGCCAGCTACAAAGATTAAGAAACTGAAAATCCAAATTTGCTACTGGAGAAAAAAGAAAAACCACCAAACTAGAGAACTTCCAGAGTGACTGACTTTAAAAACAGTCTATCATGGTAAACACCTCTGAAATACAAATTCTCAAAATTCATCCCTAATTTAAGTGAAGGCTCCTCTGAAAAGGTCCCTACATATTTCAGGACTGCTCCCCTACTGTCTCAAATCTGTGACAAGCAGAAGAATTACATGATTTATTGCAAAGTAAACAAGCAATTATTTGTCCTTCTGAAAGATGATTCTTATCTTCTGCTTGCACAGGAGTTTAAAAACATGACCAGACTACGTACTTCAAGGCAAGTTACAAAAAGGAGAACCAGAAAAATACAAAGTAGAGACAAGCAGGAATTCCTACCTATTATATTTACAATAAAAAAAGTGCTTATATTTAATGAAGACTCAATTTCTTCCTCAAAGAAGGTAAATAAGATTCAAAGTTCAAATGCAAATGTACTACTTTTAACCTGTACTACTTTTAACCACATTAGAAAATCTTGTTTCTGGAGAAATGGTTCTTTAACATATTCTACCTCCTTGTATTCTGGAAGCATCCTCAAGATGTGCCCAGAGCTGGGGAGGTATTTCACATACACCCTTCACCAAAGCACAGGTCAAAGCTGCCCTACCTTCCGATGTTCTTCATGCGCATCTTTGCCTCGGGGGGCATTTCCTCTGGCTCGCTCTGCAGAGACAAAGGAGGTCAGAGCTGCGTTTGAACTCCTCACATGCCTGACAAGACAAAGGCTGCACTATAGCCCTACAGGACAGCAAAGTGACATTGGACACAATGGAGGTCCTACACGGTTATAGGACAAAATACAAATTCCTTTGTTCAACTCTATGAAAGAAGGAGCAATAATATGACAACAAAATATTTAGCACACCAGAAGCACAACTTTCCTTTGCCTCTTATCAAGCCTAGAGAAAGCAAATATTAATTCAAATGATGTTGTTCATCTTACTATCAGGGAGAAGTTATCAACATTTTAATGATTTCTTGAACTAACACTGAGCTATCGTACACTCTTAATCAGAGTCTAAAGAGATGCTTCTAGGTTGAAAATTCCCGACATTTATGTTAAGAAGCATAAATAACCCACTCTCCCTGCCTACCACACCAATGCTATTTTGTGTTGATCACTGGCTTATTACTCACATCTTCATCTTCGTTGAAAGCTGCAGCTACAGAAAGGGTTTTTGGAGCCAGGGTTGGAACAGGCTCTTTAGGCTTCTAGAAAAGACAAAATGCACAAGTAACATAAGCCTACAAACTCAAAAAAGCTACCCGCGACTTTTAAAGTATTTTGGTAAAGTCAAGTCAAACATTTTCACTGAAATAGGCAAACGGGGACAAATTTTTGGCTGAATCAAGCACATAAAGGATTCTGTAATGACAAAGGAAAATGGCTGCTCATTTATGTGTGATCACTCTGAGAAGCAAGCTGAGCCCTCTCATATTACAACTCCCCACATGCAGGTCTTAGCTTTCTAGCACACTGCAGGGGTACTCAGACACTGGTCTATGACATGAACAATTAAAACAGAATCTGAATAACTTGTGGCATTCGAAATTTTAGTGTGTCACTCTTTGCATTATTCTTTTGGGATATTCTTATGCATCAACGTCAGAAAAAAAGGAATATATTCATTTTCTTCTATTTTAACAACATGACAGTTTTCTGGCTTAAAACGATTTAATGCTTTTAAACTACTATCAGTATCTATCACACAGTACAATTAACATAAAGTTACTCATAAAGAGTATTTCTTTTATCTCCAACTTTTTATTCCAGTATTTAAAGTGTAGGAAGCTGTCAAACTCACTACTGTTACATGTGACACAACACTGGTACCAAAAAGTTACTTCAACACCACTGAGAAAAAAATCAAGTTACTAGTAACAGATTGCTACCATAATGCTAAATCAATCCTCTACATTGCTTTCTCCATTTTTCCTTTACTGGCAATTCTTTAATACACACTCCTAGAAGCTGGTACTGCAGCAGAGCCCTTACACAACTGCCTACAGCTGTTCTTTACTGATACTGCACAACATATAACACCACACCATTTTTAAAGCATCTACGCCCAAGGAATGGGGAATGTACTAGGGGAGTGAAAATGACTGAAAAGAAACAGGGTAAATTGCAGCACTGTCCCATCTGGAGTACTGTCAGTGACACACTAAATTCAGTGAACCAGAAATCCTGAGCCAAATTTATTGCCGCTTTGGACATGAGAAACAAGCATGCTAGAAGCTCTGAGAAGGAAGCCTTGTCTATTCTTCCAAAGTCTGAGCTGACCTGATGTGTTTATGCCCTAGAATGCTGCCAGCACACATCTCCCATCTCAAAATAACAGCGCGCCCTTTCAATCCTTTGCAGGTCTCTAAAATGCTGGCATTACTGGGTGCAAGACTTTCACAATTACGGTTTGAATTTGGTGCAGACAACTACTCATAAATAATAGGTGGGAAATGTAAATGAATACAGGCAAGCCCCTGGCTTGTCCTTTGCCAAGCCAGTGGAGGAGTACTCTAGAAGTACACAGAGTCATCCGAGTCTCATCTGAACAAGCACAAGGATACCTTGTGCTGGACAATCAAGGGGATCAGAATTCTTAGAAACCTATGTAACAAGACCCCATCTCTGGCATTTAACACAAATAAATCATACTGACCTTGCAAAGAACAGGCAAAGTCGTGGAAATGCACTACAATTCCCCATGCTAAAATAAGAACTTTGGAGCGGCAGACAACCTATTAAGCCACACAGATGCTTTATTCTAGCTTTAAGCATCCTATGCAATGAAGCTCCCAGCACTCATTTCAAAGTAGCCTGAACAGCTTAACAAGTCTGCTCATTTCCCTGAGGAAATTATTGCAGACTTATAAAATCTCATTACAAAATTACTCTGTATGTTCAAAGATCTACAGTTCATTTCAATCAAGTCTTATGATTCCTGAGACTACTGACCTCTTATTAATCACCTTGAAGTACTTACACATGCACGACTAGCTGGCCCTGCAACGCCTGCTTAAACTTTACCCAAGTTACCTTCATGGGAATTCAAGGTTTCCTTCTGCAAGGAAGCCTCCCCAGAGTACTTCCGTTTTCCCTCAGTTTCCCTAAAATTAAAAGCCCTCAGTAAACTTACATTTGCTCCCAGTTTGATGGATATTGCAGATGCCTTCTTTGTTGTCTGACTGCCTATGGAAAATCCAAACTTGGACATTTTGGCAGGAGCAGGCTTTGTGGTGAAGTCTTCAGCTTCTTCATTAGCTGCCCGTTTCTCTGCGCTGCGACTCGAACTTTCTCCTCCATTACTGGAAGAAACAGTCTTAGTTTTCACAGGTTTTTCTGCCTCTTCTTCAGGTCCTGGTGAAGTCGAAACAACTTACCAAGATGAGCTACTTTTACTGAGCAGATTGAAGGGAGCAGCAACCTCAAAAAGCATTATACTTTGGGTGCAATAGGTAAGATGTTTTTAGTGAAACCAGTTTCCACCAATGTATATTTAGTGGACAGCAAAACACAAAGAGAAGAAGAAACTGCAAGCACTCCACTACTTGTAAAGAACTTCTTGTACGAGCCAGGAAAACAATCTTGAAGCACCATCTCTTTATTTAGTATGGAAGTCAAAGTTCATGTAGTAAATTAAATGCAGATGACTAAATCTTTTAAAGTTTTTAAGTTGCCACAGATAAGCTTTCACAATTGGAATCCCAATTCCAAATCTAGAGTAGATAATCTAAGTTAAAATTAATTCTACTAAATTTCTATAAAACCATGTCCGTGGCAGTCTCTAGGCTTGTCTGGCACAACTCTAAAATCATGGGAGTGACTACAGTGAGGCCGGCTGTCTCAATGTTTCATGTCACTGCTTGTCCGCATCTCATCTGTAATAAATCTGCCAAGCTCTGCTTGAGGAAAGAATCAGCACTAAAAAAACATATATATAGATTTCATCTTTTCTGGTTTTATATAGTCATGGAAAAACACAGCAGCTGAACAGTGATCCACAGAGAAAAAGCATTCAAGTAACACTTCCATTCTTATAAAATCAGCTTCCTCAGCTACACCAAAAGACGAAGGTGTCCTTGGAAAACTCACACTGAACAGAGCAAATGCTTCAGCAAAAAGACACTTCCCTGCTGCTGCAATAAGCAAACCACTGCAGTAGCAGAAGGGGGGAAAAACCAACACAAACATTAAGGAATGGACAGGGAAGTGCTCACAGTAGCAGTTGAAAACAACTGGAGCTAGCACAAGTTCCTCATCACATCAAACGGAAAACAGCACCTTCCTTGCACAGCAAATTCCAACATCGGGGATAAAGCTCTTTGCACTGCTAATGCAAAACGCTGCTACGTAAGGTGAAGCAATGGGAGAGAAGAGAGTCTGAACTGGGGGCAACAAGATTGTAGCTCTGAGGGGGGGGTGGGGAAAGCAAAAAGCAAACAACATCAGGAAAGAGATAAACTAGGGACTCAATCTATATATACATTTGTCTGTTTTTTCCCAAATCATAAGCAGCAGAATATACCACTTCTATCCACTCCTCAAGGTATCAAGATAGTAAGTGACTGAAACCAAAATGGATTTATCATTCACCTTTAGAAATACAGCAGATCACAAAAAAAAAATTGTAACTTTAATCAGTTTCACTGTATTAAAAAATGGTACTAGAAATTTGATCCAGAAAATATAGATATAAAAAACAAAGGAGGAAAGAGAAACAAACAAAATTTAAACAAGTGACCTTGGGTACTAGTGGCTGTCTTAGCAGAGTTTACCACACAGCAGTCTGCAGAGACTATGACAGCATCCCTTACAGCTAGTCCATGAAATCACATTAAACAGAATGTTCCAAGTCCAGCCTCAGTACACTGGAGACTGCGATTCAAGGGTAGGCAGAAGATTCACTAGCTGCAGCCATAGGGCTAAGTCTTACTTTTCCCAACATACAAAATCTATGCCCAAAATTCAGGGCACAGGGAACCAACCAGTTCAGGTTTCTAGACAAGTGCTAGCTTGGAGGATAATTCTCAAATACTTCTAAGCACAAGGTGAATCCTAATACAATCTACCCATATCTGTTTTCTCATCAAATCCTAAAGAGCACCTTTCTCAGAATTAGTTCCTATCAGCACTGCATTCTGAGCATTATTTCTATGGGGCTTGGCAAAGGATGAACTCCAGACAGCTGAAGGAAACACACTTGCTTGATGAGAGAGCTGTAAGAGGGACAGGACAATTGGGGAAGGTGGAGAGGGAGCCCTTGTACTGCTTGATTTCTGCAGGAAACAGAAATGCAGATACATTAACCATTAAACAGGTCTCTACCATCTCCCATGCCAGTCCATATATATATTCCAAGATATCAAGGCTGCTTTATTATTTCCTAGAAGTCATACTTCACCTACAGAAAACAGCAGTACTATTTCAAACTAGACTGGCAAGTGCCATGGATTCCAGATATAAAAAGTTGTCTTACTTCACAGCTAAGTCTTACTCATATGTATCAACAAACCACACGAGTGGACAACTTCCACTGTCCAGGTGGCTGAAGTGACAAGAGTGACAGTGCCAGCTGTACAGCATTTCAGGATCTGTTGTCCCTGGGAGTGCGACCACTGGGGCACGTGGGAACAAACCAGTTACAACTAAGTTAATTTTAAGATAAGCCCCACTATCTTGGCAAAAGCTAAAGACTGCAAATTGCTTTCAAAAATCCTCAGGGAGCAACTATTCTTCCTTAGGGCAAAAGTAGCTCAACTGCACACAAAAGAGTATGAATTACTGATGTACTGATGCTGTCCAGTTACTTTATTACTAATACAAAGAAACATCACACCCAATACCACCACCAAAAAGCCACTAAAACCCAACAGAGAACCAAGAGTCAAGGAATTGCCTGAAAGCAATACTGTTCAAATGTCAGCAATTATCATAAATAACATTTACTGTTGAGACTATCCTGATTGGTTTACAAGCCTGATTTAATTTTTCAACAGATCTAAGAAGTGCCCTCTCCCTACAGATATATTGAAACAAAAAAACCCCCTCCAAAACCCAACAAAAAAAAAAAAAAAAAAAAAAAAAAAAAAAAAAAAAAAAAAAAAAAAAAAAAAAAAAAAAAAACCAAAAAAACAAACAAAAAAAACCAAACCACACGAAGAAAGAAAAGCTTTATCGTTGCAAAGCCACTGTTCTCTCAACTTTAAGTTAAGGGAAGGATGAAGAAAAGAAATATATAATTGAAATTTTCGAACCAAATAGTGCTCAAGTGACAGGAATGTCCAGTCATAATACAAATACTATACAACCAAACAGAAAAACTTACAGATTGTTGGCAAGCAAAAAAAACCAAAAAAACCCAAACTCAAATGCTTAAAACAGCAATTAAAGAATATTCACAGCACCCATTTATAAAAAAGGTACCGTAACCAATGAAAGTTAATTTTAAAGCTCTCTCTCCATCCTTGCAGACAGCAACAGTCGCATTTCTCTCAGAACACGGCGTAAGCACCCCATGTATTTTTTACGGGAGAGAAACAGCGCATTTGCATGGACAAGGAGAAGCTGGTGTATTTTTACAAAAGCGCCTGTAAAGCTGAGCACAGCAGGTCCGACTCGGCCTCTACTCCAGCGCAGCCCCCTCAGGCCCAGGCCACCCACTGTCCCCGCAGGGCCGGGCATCGCCCGGCCCGGCCCGGGCAACTCACGGCCGAGTGAGGCACACCTGGACCCCCCTACCCCCACTGGACCAGCCCGGACCCCGTTCCCACCCCACAGCTCCGCGGCGAGAGGCGCTACATGTTCACCTCCTGCGGGCTGCGGCCGCTTCGCCTTCTCCCCCTCAGCTCTGCCGTCCGCCATTTTCCCCCGCCTCCTGCGCCGCCTCACGAGCCGCGCACGCGCGCCGCTCGGGCCCGCCCCCGCCAGGCCCCGCTCGCGGCCAGGCCGGCCCCGCCCCTGCGGCGCGCGGGGATGGCGCGTCGGGAACAGCGGGACGGCGGGAGCGCGCCGAGTGGCGCCGATCTGACGCTCATCCGGAGGCGCTGCACATGTGGGCATGGCTTCCATTGCCTCCCCCGGGGAAAGCGGTGCGAATGACAGTCAGCCCCCGGCAGTGCGGGCATCGCACCCTGAGATTGTGCGAAGGAATCACGTCCGCTGCCGAGCCCTCCCCACTGCGCGTGGTTTAACGATTACCTGCCAAGATTCACAGATATCATTACCTCATTGCCTCCTCCGTGTGTGTAAATATCTCAAGTGTGGAGCTGGTGCGCCAAGAAGGATCCAGGCTCTTCTCGGTGGTGCCAAGCAATGGGACAAGAGGCAATGGGCAGGAAACTGATGCACAGTAAGTTCCACCTGAACATGAGGAAGAACTTATTTTCTGTGCAAGTCACCGAGCACTGGAACAGGTTGTCCAGAGAGGTTGTGATGTCTCCACCACTGGCGATATTCCAGACCTGTCTAGACACAACCCTTTGCCACGTACTCGGGGATGACCCTGCTTGATTCGGGAGGTTGGACCAGATGATCCATTGTGGCCCTTTCCAACCTACCCAGTCTGTGATTCTGTAAGTCGAGTTCAAGTGGGCAGTGACACCACCTTCCCCCACCCCAAGCCAGCTTGCAGATCAGAGAAGGCTGTTTGTTTGCAGGAAGAGCAAATGACAGAAGAGACATGGTAGCCAGCCCATGGCAGAGGATTGGAGCTAGATGAGGCCCCTTCCAGCGCAAACCATTCCACAGTTCTACAACACTCAGCAGCACATAGCTCCATTGTTGTCTCTTCCTCCGTTGAGGAGAGTCTGCCAGAGTGAGGCACACACTCACACAGCCAGTCCTTTCACTTCAGGGCTTCCCAGAGAAATTAAGGCAGCTCTCAAGCACCACTTGGAATACCACCCTGGGGTGAAACTTTATGTCCTTCCCAACCACACACGTCTTCCCCTGTGCCAGAGGCGATTCATGCCTGGAGGCCCCTGCACCTCGCAACAGGCAATGAAGGGCACTCTTGGGGTAGTGAATCTTCTGCCTTCCAACCCCCACCTTGCAACAGCATGTAGGAAGAGGTCACCAGGGAGTGGGTCACCACCAACTCATCATCTGCCATCACTGACTTTAAGAAAGCCCTCCTCGTCCTACAGACAGCAGACCTGTATTTAGCTGCCCATGGCAGCTCTGCAGCCTGAACATAGACTTCCAGAGAGACAGCAATATATTTTGAGAAATATTAAAAGCCTCTCTGCTCTTCTAAGTATTTACCAATAGGACTGTTTACTATCTCCGAAGTTCCAGCACTCTGGGAAATCTACATTACATGGCCTGAAAACACAGGCACTCTGGGATAAAAGTCTTACACAAAAGTAGGTAAGATTTTTTTTTTTAGTGCAGTCAAGAAATTTGCCTTATTCCTTCCAAACAGGGACTTGATTGTGCCAATAGAACATGCAGAAATAAATGGTGCAGTTCCCCAAACTCATACAAGGTTTTAACCATTCTGGTTCAGCTATCAAAGGTAAAGTCATCTGCACACAAGAGGATTCAGGAAGTAATGGGAGAGATCTCTTCTACCTCATCTTAGTGATCTTTTAAAATAAAACTGTAGGCAACCTCCAAAGCAGTGAGCTCTGAAGACCTTTGCATTCAGTTAGCAATCACCCTTGTCCCAGCACAGCTCAATTGAACAGACTGACAGTCTTCATGTAGAGTTATTTTTTTACAACAGATTATCTCATTTCTCTTACATAATTTCAATAACATGTGAATAAATTTAAACAGCTGGACTACTAAAGTAATTCAAAAACCCCAATTCTTAACGATGGTCATCTTAAACATAAGCAACAAAACATGTTCCGAGATTAAGAGCTGAACAGAATTCCAGATGTACCAAGAAGCTGGAGCATTAAAGGACACAGTCTGTGTGTAAAAAATTCATTCTCCTCCCCGTCACTCTACTTTTGCTTTAGTTTATACTTCTTGGGGTAGTTTTTGGCAAATTGCTTTTCAATTTCTTCCCGTCCTTTTCCAAGTTTAAGTGTGTTAATCAGGTCTAACGTTTTTTTCAGCTCCTTTACAGGTTTGTTTACAAAGCCACGGTATTTCCTTTTTGGAACAAATTCCAGAGCCTTCTTCCAGTCAGCAGTATCTTTCAAGGTTAATAAAATATGCATCATTTGATCCAGTGTGAGATTTTTGGCACCAGTACTCCAAAGTAAATACTTTTCCAGTGGAAGGGCTGCAGTCTCCAGTCCTAATCGCTTTGCTCGTGCTAAAGAGACTCCTGTTTTTATGCTCTTGTCAACCATTGACCCAACAATATAGATCTTATCATGATCAAATGTTTTCATTACTTTGGGAGAATCAGCTGTCAGATAGATGAGCTTATCCTTTGGAAAGATTTCCGTGTAGCACTGGTCTGTCACTGTGATAAGCAGTTTGCCCCATGCCTCTCTATAATGCTTGATAAATTCCCTTTCATAGAGGCTATCCTCTTTGAAGTTACAGAAGTGGATGTGAAATGGATCCACAGATCTCCGATTGCAGCTTTCACTCAGTACAAGCTGTCTCACTGTATTTGCAACTTCTCGGAGAGTCATTTCTTTCTCATAAGACATGTCAAATACTAGAGGCTGGCCAAAGATCATGGACTGAGCAGCCCTCCAGTTGTATGCTTTATCCATAGCGCTGGACCACAAACATATAAACGAACTCTTTTTGGTCTCATCTGTTTCTGAAGCTTGAGCTTGTGCTTCTAGCTTCCTTTCTCTTTTCTCATCCATCTTTCTTTTGTCATTTTTCTTGTAAAGTTCTCTGAGATGCAAGTATTTTAAATACTTCTTTTTGGCTGACTTAGAAGGACATGCCATAAAAGTTTTTAGCTGTTCTTCACTAATTTTTTCTGGAACTGCTCTGCCAGCTAGCCTCCACATCTCCAAAGTCTCACGTGCAGCAGCCAAACTGGAAAGCTCCTTAGGCTCTGAGACCGTCTCAGTGACCTCTTCTTGCAACCCAGATTTCATTACCTTCTTCCACTCATCTAAATCTAGTTTTTCTGAAGGTTCGCATGACTTGTCCTGCTTCAGACAAAGTGATAAACTCAGAGTTCTACTGAGTGGAAACAAATCCTTCTTTATCCCATGTTGTGCAGCAAATGGAAGGACAGAGCTTGTTAGAATTCTTCTCAGAAGCATATTAGCAGACTGCATACTTAGACATGTGTTGTGTTGCAAAACTTAGCTGCAAAACATCAATAAGAGGTGAAAAAAACTTGACAAAAATCACAAATAAAACACATGCAGATTTTTATTCTTAGTGACACTAACAGACAATAGTTACTTCTTGGAGGATGCTAGGAATACCTCCCTCTAATATGAATTTTTTACTGTTTCCTAAATAAAAACAGCTGAAACCAGCTATACTTACTGCAATTCAAAATGTAGTCGAACAAGCCCTCAAGAACTGTCCAAGATCTCTTTAAGTTATCTGTATCATATGATGAGCCTTCACAACCAAAGTCAGTGAAACGCTGCACAGAAACCAGAAGTATTTTTGTATAATTTACATATCCTGTGAAAACAGAAAGAAGAGATGGAAGAATAAGAACTAGTACAGAAAAATACCATATTTTTTCTTTTTGCTAAATTGTCTGTGAAGTTGGCATAGACACATGAAGCTGAGGATGTAAACCCCACTCAGTCCCATTAATTTTATCCACATTTGTATTTAAATATGAAAGGTCTGCAGAAAGAAAAACACCAAGAACACTTAATAGTTTTTTTGGCCTATGCACACTACTGAACTGAGCACCAGTGAGGTTTCAGTGCTTAAGGAAACGTGATTTGGACAAAACTAGAACTAATTCCTAATTTTTAAACCCAAATTCATAATCTTCCTAATAAAGTGAAAATAATGCAATATACAGAACAAGAAGTTTAATCTAATATTTGGTCTGTAAGTATGTACCTGCTCAGGCACAGAAGAAGCAGTGTATTATTTAGAAATGTTATATCACCTGGCATGTGTTTTACTATACAGTAATTGGTCAAACTGGTTGCTAACCTCTCATGTTCTACTGTTATTAAGATAAAAGAAACAAGAACAACCAACCAAACTAACAATGAGAAAATTTGTAAGTGTTACAATAGAAGTATCCCTAATTTCACATTAAAGCATTAAACCAACTGGCAAAAGTAATAATTAAAGAAGCATGGGAGAATCAAGGGATCAGTTCCTCAGTTAACTTATAGTACTGGAGCTCCAATTAAGTCAACATTGAACACCAGATTTACACCATCAGCATACCTGATGACAGCTTTTGACAGAACCAAGTTACCTTCCACTATGCCATTCATGCTAACAACATTACTGAAAGAGTTAATCTAAGGCTTTTTGAAGGACCTAGATTTGTGGCACTGCAAGTATTTTTCTTTTTTAGCATGACTTCACTGCAACTCATCTCTACAGCAGAAAGGATCTTCACTGATATTTCAGAGGCTGAACAACTTGCCTTACTTCTCCAGCACAGCTGCCCACTTAGAATCACAGACTGAGAAAAGTTGGAAGGGGCCACAGTGGATCACCTGGTTCAACCCCTCTGCTCAAGCAGGATCATCCCAGAGCACATGGCACAGGACTGTGTCTAGACAGGTCTGGAACATCTCCAGTGAGGGAGACTCCACAACCTCTCTGGGCAACCTGTTCAGTGCACGGCCACCTGCAGAGTAAAGAATTTCTTTCTCAAGTTCAGGTGGAAACCTCTGTGCATCAGTTTCCCCCCGCTGCCTCTTGTCCCATGGTTTGGCACCACGGGGCAGATCCTAGACCACTTGGCACCCCCTCTGACACTCACTGATGAAGCCGGCTGCAGGGGAGCAGCCCTGCACGTGCACGCTGCTTAACAACATTTAAAGCGCCCGACCACCCGCGCCGCGGAGCGCCAGCTCACCCTCCGCAGCCCCGCGCTGTGCCCCCCAGCCCTCCCGCGGACACCGGCGCGCCCGCTCCTCCGGCTGCGGCGCGGCCTCCGGGCCACCGCGCCGCGGGTGACGAAAAGCACCTCCGGATCTCCGGCCGCGCCCCCGCCCGGGAGGGCTCGGTCGGGGCAGGGCCGGGCGGACACCGAGCCGGCGAGCGGACCCCGAGCTGCCCCGCGCTCACCGCCAGCCCCGACCGCGCCGCCACAGCCGCTCACCTCGCGAAGCCGCTGCGCGTGCGCGGGGCGGGCCCGCCCGGCCGAGGTCCGTACCTCGGCTGTCCCCGGCGCTCCGCGGCTGCACCGCCAACGTTCCGGGCTGTCTGCGCCTCCACGCCGCAGCTGCGGCGGGCGCTAATCCGAACTCTCCCGTATTCCATTCCCGGTGAGCCCCCGGGCACTGAGCCGTCTGCCGGTGGGTTCTGGTGCCCTTGCTGCGGGGCAGTGTCCGGCCCTGCTGCCGCGTTGGGCTGGGGTGTGAGGCAATGGCCTGGGGCCGAGAGGTTTGTCAGCCCGGCCTGCTGATCTGTGATCTCTCTCTGCTTCCCTCTCTCGCTCTCTTCTCTCCCCTCCCCTTCTTATTCTTCCTTTTAAAAAATTGGATAGCACAGAGAAGTTTCGCTTCTTTTGGGCCCGCAGGTTGCTGTTGTTTGATAGTGCGTTGTTTTGTTGGTTTTTTTTTCCCTGTCAGGGATTTTATTGGAGACCGGGATCTATCGCTATGAGTTTTCTGCTGCCCAAACTGACCTGTAAGAGGGAAGTGGATCAGGCAATAAAAAGCGTCGCTGAGAAGGTTTTGGTTCTCCGTTTTGGAAGAGATAATGATGCTGTTTGTCTACAGCTCGATGATATTGTAAGACCAATTTTTGTTATTTTTTCTTTTTTGTTTTTTTTTAACGGACCGTATAAGTATACTTGGTGCATAGAAGGGAATGTTGCTTTTGCTAAGATGGGCGCTCATTAAATGCTTGGTGAAAAATATAGAATGAAATTATGCTATATTTGTAAAAATGTTTGAAAAATAAGCATCTGTGTTACTATTGCAGTGGCTGAACAAAGTGCTTGAGGTAGACAATATATGATATTCTATAACTGCGTAAGCCGGTAACACATAACAGAAACAGGCTTTATAAAGCTTGCCACCCTCTTTTCCTCATGTCTCAGTCTAATTCCTTTCTCACTCTTTCCAGCTTGCAAAAACAGCTCATGACTTAAGTAAAATGGCAGTCATTTACCTGGTGGATGTGAACAATGTCCCAGTGTACACCCAGTATTTTGACATCAGTTACATTCCGTCTACTGTATTTTTTTTCAATGGACAACACATGAAGGTTGATTATGGGTAAGTCATCCTACCATTGTCTATTACATCTGTAAGAATTATCAGTATTTTTCTATGTTACCATGTCTGCATGTTACTATGTCATGTTACTTGCATCTGCATTGAGAATTCTGTAGGAAGCCAGAAGGATGTAAAATAGGGAAGTAATTTGAAACACACTCTGATGCAATAAGTAGGGGAAATATGTCTGAGTCTGCAAAAAATAGTAAGAAATGGTTAAAATCTTAGAATGACACTTCACCTGTTTGACCTTTGGAGGTCACAGCATATTTCTGACTTGGTTATGCCATTACAAAGTTAGCTTTTAGAATGACCAGATCAGAACTCCTTATCTCCTTTGGGCATCTTTTCACATTTTTAGGTGGTTTTTCTCTAAATACTTTAATGTTGTTATAATTCTGCCTTTGTCTTATGCTTTTATTTAGGTCTCCAGATCACACCAAGTTTGTTGGAAGCTTCAAAACAAAGCAAGACTTTATAGATCTGATTGAAGTGATCTACCGAGGAGCAATGCGAGGAAAGCTCATTGTGAGAAGTCCTATTGATCCCAATAACATTCCTAAATATGACCTTCTCTACCAGGGAATTTAATGGGTTGACCTGAGGTAAGAACTACGCAAATGGATGATGTTTTGGATCCCTTTTGCCTTTGAGCACTTTTGGCCTCCTCTAACATTGTGGGACAGTTTGAGCATTTATCCTGAAGGATCATATTGGTCTCCTTCTGAAGACAGATATTCTGTCACCTCATGCTTCTGTCACAAATAAAGTTACATGTTTATGCACAGGGTTCACACAAGTGACTGTTGTTTGAGTTGTGTGCTGACTAGCTCTTACAAAACAGGCAGGCTGTGTGCATCCTCATCTATGGCATCTCCAGTGCAACCTTCTTCAGGGAACTGAGGCACTCTGTTAGTTGTTTGTTTAGTACCATTTTCATTCAGATGTAATAACAGTAAACCCGACATTAATAAAAAAAGCTGCACTTGCTCTCAAGAGCATTCAACTGAATGTGCCTTTCCAATAAAATTTTACATTTTACCCATTGCTGTGTTTCTTCTGAGAGAGATGATGACTGAAATCTAAAATGGATACAAACACAAAACCAAGTTGATGCTTTCTTCTCTCTGATACCCATTATTACTGTTCAGCAGCTTTTTAAACTGAGATTGGAATGTTTTACACTTATAGGAGAAGGTTTTGTCATCCTTCAAAGGATCCTTTTTTATTGTCATTGAACACTTTTGATTCCCTGTCTTGGGTTGCAATGCAGGTTGTAACCAAAAATATGTCTTGTCTCACTATCTGTTAAAACCAGGTGGGGCAATGTGTTCTTTATCTTTTCCACAACCCATCTCCAAGAGGTATCTCCAAGAAGATATCTTCTGTTAATGGGTGACTTGAGTCCCACTCTATGACCGATAAAATTACATCATCCCAGTGGGAGATGCCCCACCCAGGGGGAAGAGCCAAACCTTTTCCACCTAGATAAAATCTGAGATCTGGAACATCACAGCAGCCTTTTTCCACTGGATTCCAGAGGGGAAACAGACCCTTCTACATCATCACTAGACCTTTAGAGGAAAATGGCACCCTTCTGCAGGACCACTGCTTCAACAGAACTGCACCTGTGACTCCAGGGAGACTGCAGCCACCGTTTAATCAAACTGCTACCAGCACCCTCACTGACAGGGTGTCAGGTTTTATTCTGATTCTGTCAGTGTTTTGGTTTTTTTTGTATTACTGTATTTTTATTCTAATTTTTTCTAGTAAAGAACTGCTATTCCTATATCTCTGCCTGAGAGCACCTTAATTTCAAAATTATAATAATTTGAAGAAAGGGGATTTTACATTCTCCATTTCAAGAGAGGCTCCTGCCTTCCTTAACAGACATTTGTCTTTCAAGCCAAGACATTCCCATGGGCTTCAACTGGAAATTAAGAATAACTCTTTTGTTTACATTCACTTTAAAGATTATTTGAACTTCTGCTTGTACACATTGTAAGCCTTGAGTATGTAAATTTAAAAACTGTTTTCCACCTCTGTCTAAAGTTAAACAGCTGAGAGGAAACAGCAATGTCATTCCTTTGCATGTTTGGTAACTGCAGGTTGCTAGACTATTGTATCTCTACAGCAGCTCATATCCAGTATTCTCACTGGCTTAGTTGGCTTTAAATTGGAAATTATTTTACCTCTGTGTGTCACATTTGGGACACACCAACTCTGACTGGAGGGAAGGCAGTAGTATGTACTTCCCTGAAGTATTGTTCAGCTTAACAGCAAATGTTTCAAGGAGGAAGATGAATTTTCCAGCTCTTGAAAGATTTTAAACAATACATGGTACATAGAAAGGGGGAAACAGATTGTTAACATGCCTTTGCTATTCCAGATTTGGCCTTCTAATGAAGCTAGGCACTTAAACAAATATTTTCCCGATAGTTTAAGTCTGATTATAAAGCCATAATTATAGAATGTTTATTACAGAAAACAATATATAAGTTGGTATACCTTAACATCTTTAATTCAACTTTAAATTTCACAGCCAAAATGTTGTGGCTTAAGGCTTTCAACAATGTATTTCTTTCCCAATAGTTAATTTCTGGGTTTTTCTTCTCAAAACCAAACAAACTAATTTCAAACTTAGAACTGTGACTTTCTCCACAGTGAGATAAAGGTGCTTAGGTGACGGAAAGGTGCAGAGGCAGTTACAAAAGGAAGAGACTACTATCAAGGACAAACCAGTGTCCCTTTATTTATTGCCTTTCTTCTTTCTTGTGCTGCTTCTGGTTGCAACAGGTGAACTCGAGGCTTTTGTGATCTTGGCTTTCAGCTTGCTCTTCAGGTACCTAAAGATGGGTTGTAAGCAACAGGAGGGTGCTAAATCATACTTTTCTGTTCCAGCAGAGAAAGCAGGACAACTTACTCTCATGAGAAAGCCCACAGTTTGATTTAGGGGTTTACTGTTTGACACCCATTCCCGGCAGTTTTTGTGTATCCATTCCTGTATTTCTGGATCGTATCTGCTCTGGTGCTGCATGTTGTGTGTGGAGTCGATGAATGCCACAGAGTACACTTTATTCATCACCTCACATTTCCTCTGCACCAGCAGATCAACAAACACCAACCCACCATAGCCATGGGCAATGAAGGCCACGTTCCTGGCTGTACTCTTTGCTATGAAATGATCCCATACATACACAGTATGCTCCTCAGGGCTGCTGCTGCCCCTCTTGGGGATTCCCCAGACAGACTGTGTAGAAGTAGGTGTTTCTTCCCAGGCAGAAAATCTCTCATTTTCAGAGTTTGGATCAGTGAAGTTGTCATTAGGGTTCAGTACAATCACTTCCCAGTGGCTTTGCTGGGCCATTTTGATGAATGGTATTTGTGTTCCATGTCTCAGGCCCTCACTGACAATTGCCCTTCGCCCCCACTGTCCAGCACAAAAAACTCCACGGTCTTGAAGAAGGATAATTAGGCTAGAGGAACTTGTTAGTGCATCCTTGCTCATGAAAAAGAAACTTCTTGATTCATCCTCTGTGGCATCAGTAGGAATATAAACCTTCTGCAGCATGCACATTCTTTCCAGGAGCTCATAAATATACTGAGTAATAAAATGTCCCAGAACTTTGTAGCGTTTATGATTTTCCTCATGTCCATTCTTGTAGTAATTGAAAACAAAAGACTCATTTGTATCCAGGTGCCTCAGTTCCCCTTGTATATTGAAGTCATATTTTAGTTCATCTTGATACTCTGAACCCTCTGTAAGTTTCCTCAAACTGAGTTCATGCTGTATTTGTAACCACTACAAATTAAGAAGACTATTATGTCAAAGTAGTGATAGACCAACACATAACACCTGTCTACCCATCCCCCCATTGCATTAGAATTCAGATTTAAAAGCTGTTACAAATGAAATACTTGTTGATCCTGAGTATTTCATGGTGATCTATAGTAAACCAGCTCCTTCTAAAGTCCCTTAGAGATGTCGGTTGCAAAGTTCCAAGAGCAGTAACTCCTCTGCCTTTATTATGCCTTATTTCAGTTTGGTAGTCAAACGTGTGAGCTAGCATGTTTATTTAAAGATCTGTTTAAGGTAGTTTGAATTAAAGTTTTAAAGAAGGAGGCAAATGTACATGGTTCATTGTTCCCTTGGACAACTTTTATTGTTCTGTCTCCTAGCCATTATCTTGGAACTCCACTGAGTTTCAAGGCTGACTTTAAAATACAGGGCTTGGCAGTTGGAAGTAGTCCAAGTGTCATACTGGATCCTAAGTTTTTAAAGAAAATAAGCTGAGCTTACTAAGGACTTCAATCTTCCCATTCCTTGTGTACCAGCATACTCCCCATGTTCTACCTTCAACTGCCTAGAACAGATTATAGCTGTATGTGTTTGCTTTCTGCTAATCTCTCTAGTTAGTCATTCATCCTTCCAAGCACTTGCCACATGGAAATATAGGAATCAATGATGGAATAAACTAGCACTGTGATCCAGGAGCAGGAGAAAAAGTCCAAGCACCAAACTATCATGGGGTTGGAGTGAGGTCTCCAATTTCATATTCTCTCTAATGACTGATATGAATTATACCAGCAAGTGATTTTGGTGCAGTTGAAAAATTAAGCTTAGCAGAACCTATTTTCCTAGTAACTCTTCAATCTACTACTGACTGTCACTGGCTATAGAACAGCAAACAGGCATAACATTTGGTGTGGTCAGAATCCTAACTTAACAGGAGTTAAGTCCTAACAGAGTAATTTTTTTCCTGTAAATGCTCTGAATCAAGTTATATTTGGCAAGTTAGACCATATATCTTTTTTTTCTTGCTGAACTAAAAGAAGTTTTACGGAACACATTTAAATACATTCTATGTTAAAACTCACTATATCAGCTGATAAAGCCAATTACTAAGACAGTGATCTGAATTTTTTCAAGCAACTTGAGTTGGAACCCCACTCTTTCAATAAACACAAATTTTCTTGAGGTAAGGTGCTTAGCAGATGGAAAATTATTTCTTACACTCCCAAATTATAAAAAGAAAAAAAGAAACAAGCCAAAAACCGAACAAACATGTTTTTGTTTTTCAACATAGCAACACCATATATATTTTCCTTTTGTGTAATCTCCACTGGGCTAGTATTATTAAGTCCTCTCTTCAGGGTCTTTCCCATCTTCTAAATAATAGAGAGCAGGCCAGAAAGTGATACTTTCTCCCTTTTTTATCTCATATAATCAATACACATAGAAAAAAATGGAAAAAAAATCTTATGCTATGATATATATTCCATTTATTCCTGCCTTGAAATGGAAACAGCACAAAGAAAATGCAAGGACACCCATTCATCTACAATTTTTTCATTTTGCAGGGAGGCACAAAAGACACAAAGGAGATGGGGAAACAGTCTGTTTGCTATACTACTGAAATATGGGCAGTTAATGAAAAAGAGCCAATACTTAGTAGGAAAGAAGCTAGCCATATTCCAGTTGTTGTTCCAATAACCTGAAGTGGGAGGAAAATGGACCTATTTTAAGGAAAGATGTTTAAGAAGAAAGGCACAGCTTTCTGTAAGAATTAGGAATAGATGCAGTTTCCTCAGAGTGGTATGCTGGGGTGCACCTCTCAGTCCCTTTCTCCTCTCACCTCTAAAAGATTGGAGAGACTAATTTCCCAGCATACTCTGAATAGGAGTTACTATTCTCTTACTTCAGCTACTAACAAGCAACATTGCCTTTTCAGTTCCAAACCAAGAATATGTGATTCCAAATTAAACCCTGAACATCTGCTCTACAAAGCACTGTGAATGGTTGCTGAAGATTTCAGGAGGCAGAAACCAACAGTGTTTTACATAAAGTGCACATATGATTTTCCTTCCTAAAATTGCCTTCAAAATGCAAAATGAAAAGTTTTGAGGCAATTAATAATAGGTTATCACTTATAAGTTTACTTAAATAGCACCTTAGAATTATATACTTGCTATTCCAGAGGACTGATTTTATTGTAGTAACACAATCAATTTTTGAATTAAAAAGTAACATTACAGATTGTTCTAGATACAGCTGCATATTGCTTATACTTCTTTGTTATGTGTCTGCATTCTAAATCAGCATTGATAGCTGTTTATACTTCATATAAATACAATATTCAAGGTCATATATGCTGGCAGGCTTTAAAATTACACCTTAATTTTTAAAATTTGCTTTTGGGGGGAAAATAATCCCTCTTGCCCTTCCTCACACTTTTCTACTCATATTCTAAAATGCTTCAGATGTAAATCCAGCTGGTGCTTGTTGCAGCATTTGGCATATTCTAAACACTACTGCAGTATAAGTACTATATAAAATCCATAAAGATTACTTTGTTTCCCATTTAAAACAAACTTATTCTAGTAAAGCCCAATATTACCGTATGCTCTCCTGTAAAATCTGTCATCATCATAGAAGGAAATCTTTTTCACTCTGGGAGGGTAGACAAGTCCTCTGCATGAAAAGAATAAACCCAAGCATGGTTTCAGTTTTCATTACTTTACATACTGGGCGTGTATCTAAAAAGCCTATCAGTAGCTGGTAGTTTGTAGCCACTCCAGATAGTTCGAAGTTACAAACGCACCTCCCGTGTGTGTAATTCACACCTGACAGTAAGTTAAAGCTAAACCTCCAGCAAGAAACGAAACATTTGTCCACACCAGTTTGAACTCCCACTACCAAGAAGAAAACAAGACAGAAAGCTCCACGCAAAACTTACAATTCCGAAGCTACCCTGAAAAAACAAACAGAAACCCAACAAAAAAACCAAAAAGCAAAAAAAGCCCCAGCCAACAAATCTTCGTCTCCCCTTGGCTGCAGGAGGATTTCTAAGGGCATCAGCTGCAGACCTCGGCCAGCCGGGGTTGTGAGGGCACTCCCAGCTGTGCATCCCCCGTCAGGGGATTATAACCTGGCGGGGTCTGCCTGTCAACTGAGGGAAACGCCATTAACAAGGCACAACTTAAACCTGTTTCTTTAATGGCTTTCAGCGGGTCAGCACCCCGCTGAGCCCGAGCAGGTTGGAGCTCGGAGCGCAGCTGGTGGTGGCCCCGGCCCGGCGGGGCGGTGCCCGGCCCGGAAGTACCCGGGGAAGCTGCGCAGGCGGCGGCGGGGCCGGCTCGGGTAAACAGCTCTGCTGGTGAGTGCTGTGTGCTGTACGCTTTTTGCTCCCACCCGCTGCCGGCCCTTCGGCGGGGAAGTGGGAGGAAGGCCGACCTCTAGTTGGCCGGCAGTGTCTCGGGGGGAGCGTGCGGCCCGCGGTGTCTGCCGCGAACGAGCGGAGCCGGCCGGCCGGTTGAGGGAGGGCACCGAGGGTAGCCTGGTGACGGTGCTCTGCGCCTCTGGGAGAAGGCTGAGGAGAGAGTGTGGAAAGGTGGAATCGCTGGCTCAGGCCCTCGAGATTTGCGGGTTTGTCAGAGGGAAACTGTTCCCCTCCTAGCGGGAGGAGCCGGGAGCTCGGGGCCCGCAGCGCTGTGCCAGGGCCGGCCTATGCGGTGACAGCCCGGGCGCTGCCGCCTCTGGGTGGTGCTTGCTCCCCCGAGCTGTCAGGCGGGCCCCCTTTGTCGCCTCTTCCTCGTCGAAACAGGCGTTCTTTGGCTGTCCTTTATCGGTCTGTTCCCCACCCTGAGGGACTATGACTCCAAGTTAAAAAAAATACTGAGATAAGTAAAAGTCCCTAAACTTAGCTTCTTGAGAGACTCCAAACCTGCTGTAATCTTTGAAGGTCATATGCTAGGCTCTTGTAGGATATGTATAAAGAGAATACATATAAATGCTGGAAGCTCTGAGGCTGTGTTCTTCCAGTGATGAAGTTTATAGATTTAACAGGAATCCTTGGCTATTATTTATTCTTGAAGCCCTTGCAGTGGTACAGATGGCCTCTTTACTCCTTTTCACTCCATAGTCCAAGTGTGAACTGCTTATTAGTTGTGTACTTGCAGCAATGAGTTAATCAGTAAATGTCTTAGCTAAGCAGAAATTCTAGGACAATTACATTAATAATTCTGTCTATGCTGACAATCCACAGCCTTGCCTAGTTCTGTCTTGTATTACTTTTTACCAAGACCTGTAGCAACAGGATGAGAAGGGATGGTCATAAATTGAAAGAGGGTAGGTATAGATTGGACATGAGGAAGAAATATTTCTTACAGTCAGGATGGTGAGACTGGACCGTTTGCCCAGAGAAGCAGTAGATGTCCTATGCCTGGGACTGTTCAAGATCAGGTTGAATAGGCTTTGAGTAACCTGAGCAGTTGAAAGATGTCCCTGCCCATGACAGGAGGGCTGGACTATAAAAATATTTTTAAATACCCATCCAACCCAAGCTGTGTTACAAATGTGTTTTCTTTGTTCTAGTTTACTCAAAAATTACTTTCTTGTTCTTTTTTTGTGCCTGCTACTGTGGTTCTGCTTCCCTCTTAATTAACCAGAAATCGTTAAATTGGTTTGTTGTTTTTTTTTTTCAGTAGGGAAAACATGTCAGAAAGAACCTCATCTTCAAGTCGTGTAAGTGTTCCTGAATTTTTCAACATTTTCTTTAGAGGCTGCAGGTATTCTAGAGTGTTCTGATATGTTTGCATAATGAAATTTGTTCTTCACTGCTCTAACTTTTGCGTTGTTGCAACATCCTTTCTTGGGAAACTGTTTATCATGGTAGTAGTCAATGCTAATGTCTACTATTGTACATCTATTAATACATTATAGGCTTAGCATTTGATTATGCATAAACAGAGTGTTTTCCAAGTTATTTTAAGACCTAGCTAGCACCTAAAATTTTAGAGTAATTTGAAGGAAGTGGAACAGCTGCAAAACTGTAAAACTTACAGTAATTTCGTGATTATAAGCCGCACCTTTTTCCTTGAAGAATCCAGCCTACCCCAGTAGTGTGGCTTATATTCAGGTGCGGCTTATCTATGGACAAATCCTGTGGTCTAACCTGCTATCAGAAGGTGCGGCTTATAATCAGGTGCAGCTTATAATTTAGAAATTACTGTAGTTATTTGCAGAGATGTACTCACAGGCTTATGCTGGTGTATAATTTTTCTTAAAATATCCCTATTAGAAGTATCTTCTAGCAGTGGGAGTACTGCTGAGAACAAATGGTAGACATAGGAACTAGTGTGATTGGGTGAGGTCTGGGTGATGAAGTGATTTAGAAATAAGCTGTTTCCAGCACTGTGTTTATGCACTTTCTCTGGCCCTTGCTTCTACAGGTGGGAGCCTCCGTGAAAGTATTGCTGATTTAGATGAGACTGCCAAGTGCGTATGCACATGTATGTGTAGAGTTAGTCACTTTTTATTTGGGAAAAGCTGAGGCAACTGCATACCTTGTGTTTAGCATAGATTCAGACCTGTCTTTGCCTGTTGACTTTGTGCTTGTTCTGTAAGTTGTTGACACTGTAAACCAGCATCTTCTTAATGAATGCAAATGTTGGGAAGATGCTGTGGGGTGAGCTGGAAATGTTGCTGGTTCATGTATCTTGTGCTTTTTATCCCTTTCTATCAGTTGTCTCTTCTTTATACTGAGTCTGACTTTATCTGTACTTGATGTTACGTCATTACAGAAGTTACCAGGACCTCTTTAATTTTAAATGTATGTTAAAATTCTAGATAACTGTGTTCTTTGGAATTTCATAACACTAGGTGCTAGTCAGGCAGATGGTGGAGGTCTGAAGTAAGAAATCTGTTCCTAGCCATTACAGTGCAGATCAGAAACATGCATTCTGGCTGATAAATACATTCATAGGCCACGTCTAAAACAAAACCAACCAAACAAATTTGAAACAATCTACTTGTAGGAGTTCTTGAATAAGAAAATGTCTTGTTTCAATCCTTCCATGTTGATTGGAAAGGAAGGGAGGTACTTGTATGAGTTGTTGCCTGTGACATCTGTATCCTTTTAGAGTTTGAGGAATCTGTTGTTAAAGGAGTATTTGTTATGGTGTGTGACCAGCAAAGGTTTAGAAATTTGTCTCGTTACAAAAAACTTTAATTGTAAGTTTCAAAGAAGTATAGAGCAGGAGTAAGAGCACCTATGATTCAGACTGAAGGATTGAAGTATTACCTCATGATGGTGCAGCATGCTTCATTGTGGTCTGTTTGAAGGACTACCTGCTGAGTTAATGAATGCAGTTGAGGTGCTAATTATTAAGTTGTTAGCATCAGTGTTCTGGCATCCTTGCTTGTAATTTAATGTTACAATGCAAGGCACCTGGTGGCTTGCAGATCAAGTTCATATGATGCTTTACAGTGTCCTCATATGGAGTAGCTTGAGCTTTTTCCTGCCCGAGCTAGACTCAGTTGTCTGAGAGGTGTACATGTTGCATTTATCTCTGATACATTCTCATCTGGTTGTATTTGCAATGTCAGGTTTTGCTTCTCATGATGCCTGGAGCAGTCGTAATGCTTGCACTTTTATCCTTTCAGTTGATATTGTTTTAACTGGTTTAATTAACTGATAGGAAACATCATCCTGTTTCCTTGTCTTGATGAACTAGAACAAATTTAGTTTGATTATTTTTTATTTGATTTTCAATGACTATACCTTCTTTCCTGCATATCTTTTTTACTGATCTGCTGAATTCCTGTGGATTACCAACTGCTTTCTCTGTCAATAATTGCTTTCAAAATGCTGGCTTCATTTCTGTGGGAGTTGGCAATGACAATAGCTGATACCATTTTGAGTATAATAAAGTCTGTTTGATGCTGAACTATCACATGTGCTACATGTACTATAACAGGTAATTGTTCTTCGTCCTGAATCTTTTCTTTTGAGAAAGCAAACCTGGTCATGACGTTTAGCCATTTCATTTTCTCTTTATCATTCTCTCAGCTGAGACAGTTAAACTAGAGTGTTAACAAATCAGAATGAACTAAGAAGACTGTGCCAGTGGATTAGGTGTCACTTTTTTGTCATTTTGAAGACTTAAAGTTGATGAAACGAAGCTTTTTTAGATGGTTCATGTGTTAAAACTAGTTCGTCATGTGGTATGACATGATTTGGGATCAAGCATTAATGAGGAATACATTTAAATTAAAGTCACAAGTCAGGGCTTCCCTTACAGCTTTATTTTGCCCAGTTAGGACAGCCTTGTACATGGCTGTATGTCACCTCAGTGACATACAGTGGATAATTTAGTTCTGCCATGTGTAACATCATCTATTTTCAGTTTCATATATCAAAGAAAACATACACCAAGTCAGAGGATGTCCAAGTTCAGTCCCCTTTGGCAAGGCTCTCAGGCTCCCACCATTGTGACTACCCTTTAAAAGAGGTAAAGAGAAGTTCTTCAGAGTGTAAAGTGTGTAGGAGAATGTTACATGAGGTTTTGGTTTAGTTTTGGAGGCTGGGTTTTTCAACAGCAAGTGCTGCATTGTGACCAATAACTAATCCAGATTGCCTTGAAGGAGACAAATGTGTAAGTCTGAAATCTGTTTGCAAGAATACATTTACAGAAATGGGAGTCCTAGTGCACCGTTTCCAGCCTAAATCATTGAAAAGCAGTTTCTCTTAGGGTATAGTTTGAAACTACTTGAAAATCATTAATTTATAATAAAAGGTAAATATGATATTTAACTGTTTTAGTTGATTGTCTGCTGAACTTTTAGGTTATATTCATATCTCTTATCAAACTTTTTGTTATGTGAATATAAACTTTACATTGAGTTTTCAGTTATCCAAGAGCTTAAACTTTTAAGAGAATATGAGATACTATATGACTCTTGATAGAATTTTAGGTGCTAATACAGAACTAACTGTGGTAAGACTAAAGGACTGTAAGAGTCTTATGGCATTTATCATAATTGAGTGTCTGGATCATCTCAGTCACATATAGAAGCAAATATTTGCCTCTATAAATCTGTTCCAAGTTTAGTAAGCATTTCAAATGTCAAGTATTGGAAACATATTTTACTACTCTTGTTTCCTTCAGCTCAGCATCCAGTGTTTGTTGCTGGCTTTAGTGCTTTCAGAATCATGAGCCTGGGCAAACAGACCTCCTCCCCCTCAGAGAAAGTTAAAAGGTGTAGTGAGGGAAGGTAGGAATATTTTTAGACTTACAGTAGCAGTGGTAATGTGACCCAGGTCTCTTGGTAGGCCAGCTCACTTGAGAATGCTGCAATAGAGACTCGCTGTGGGGTTGTATTCCCTACTGGTAATGCTTTCAGTGAGCAGAGCATCCAACTGCAGTCAGATTTGGAAATGGGAGGTGATGTCACCTGTGGCTACAAGCAGCGACCTCTTGGGCAGATTCACACAGCACTTGCATGGAGTTCTTCCTGTATTTCTCTCTACCTCTATAAAAATTATGATTTGAATGGGTGAGTTCAAACATACCGTATTTCCTTGTTATTTCCTGGATGTTGTTGTAATTTCTCTTATTTTTCTTAGTTATGTCTATATATTTCAAACTTTTCCATGTTTTAAACACTGTCTAATTTTTATGTTCTATTTTAAAGAAACTCTGTTGTGAGTTGTCAGAGTTTGCACCATGTTGTTTGAGAAACTTTGTGCAGTTTTCAGTGACTTGGATGTATAGGTCTCTCCTGTGCTTGAACACCAGTGGTATGAGGTGAACTAGATGGTGTTTGAAGGCAGGAAGAGGGGAGAGCCCCATTAAGTCAGTTTCTTGCTGACAGTTTTAATAATGGGCTTATTTTGCATTAGAGTTAGTCCCTGTGGTAGCAAAAAAGTTTGATTTGGGATGTGCCTTCCAGGCTTCACCAAAGTTTGTAGAATATGCATGGGCATGAACTTCTCAGATGCTCTTTCAAACCATACTTAGTCAAAAATAGGATAAGTTTCTCTGCTTTCCACCTGAGTGGCATAATTTTCAAGCATCATTTAGGTTTATCATATTTTGAATTTTAAGAAATGAGGAAGATTAGGAGAAGGGTTGGAGGGCTGGAGGTTTCTGGAATTGCAGCAATAACTATGTTGTGGTGGGACTTCATTTATTTAATTCAAGAATATAGGTACTTTCTGGTAAGGTAAGAGAATTTGGAAAACTACCACCTAAGTACCAGACCTTCAAATCGCTTTTCCTTCTCAGAATTTTATATCTTATATCTATATTGTAACCTGTAAAATTATCCTAAATGCACAGAGTTAGCCTCTTGCATCTCATGTATTTGCGACTGTGTGGAACAGGCCTAATATTTAAAATTGTGTTTGGTATAGTCTCCCTTGAAATTGAGAAACAATGGAATTCCCCTGAATATTTCTTCAGAAGAAAAAAGTTCTATTCAAGATCAGGTGATATATGTGGATTCTTTAAAGCAAGCAAACGAATTCTTTGCGAAGTTGCTGTATATGCTCTTCATTACTTTTATGTATTTGGTCAGCTGCATTGTTTCAGTGTCTCATTTTTTAGTGCATTATCCATCATGACATATTCGGGTTTGTTGAAATCTGCCAATTTTGTTTTGTTTCAGTGGAGATTAAGTGCCAACAACAGAAAGCCTTCCACAAAAGGAAAAAGGCAAAAGGATTGCAACAGACACAGCTCTAATGATGAAGAATCAGTTGGGTAAAATGTCATCTCAAATTAGTTCATCTCTGTTTGCATAGTCAGAATTTCACAGCCCTTCTTGAAGATGAGTGTCTCTGTCTCTAGCCTAATTATTTGTCATGCAGAGGTGGTTTTCAAGGTGTTGGGTGGCTCACCTTCAGAAAATCTTGCTACAGTGTTCTAATGGCAGCTGTAACCTTTATTTTGTGCAATTGCAGCACAAAACTGAAATTAGAATGAGAATGCTTACTAGAGGAATTACTGCTTGTTAACCTGTTTGAAAGGTGTTCTTTTCTCTCTAAGTCTAAATTGTCATTCTAGCCCTAGATATCTTTAGATACTTAAACTTCCCAGAACTATTATCCATTTTTGTTCTGTAGTCCACAATTGTTAGCCTAAAGTTTATCGACTCTTTAAAACAATTGTAAAATCTCTTAAACAGTATGGTGATTAGTAGTTGAAGGAAGTAAAAGAAATTAGAGCTTTTTCACTTGTGTTACTGTCAAAGCACTTAAGTAATTATGACTGCTGATGTGCTACTTCTTTATTCTCTGTTACCAAGAGCAAATATCTTGGTTTCTTTGGGATTATGGTAAATTATTGATACGCTATTATAACATAAAATCATCATGTGCAGAGTTGTCAGCTGGGTAATTGTTCTATCCAAGAAAATGTTGAAGCTCTAATTTAGTCCCAAATGAGCCAGTAGTCTCCTTGTCTCATTTTGATCACTTTCTAATACAAATTCGAATGAATTTGAGACAGTGGTTCCAGTGCACTGGTGTGTGTACACAATATGATCATTGGGTAAGGAACCATATCAAGCAGATGTGATTATTGTGTGAAATAGAGGTCAAACATTTTCTCCAAGAAGATATAAACAATTAATAGCTTTTGATCCTGTGGTTTATAAGGTAGGATAATTCTTTTCTTGCAAAATGAGACTTGTCAGGAGCAGCTAACAGCATTATTCCATGATTACGTGCATAAGTATGTTTTCATCACCTTTGCTTTTGTATTTTTTTTTCCAGTTTTGGGGAGGTAAATGATAGACTATGGTAGGTACTTGTTTTTGAAACAGAAATAATTGTCTTTGGTTTTCCTTCACCAAGATGCCTCCAGTGCTACTGTTATGTAAATTACTTGCTAGGTCTGCTGGTGTGACTTGCTTTTAATGTATACTTTGCTTCTTTCTGTTTAACACTTACTTTAACATTTTGAAATGTCTTTTGCTTGAGTTGCTCACTTTATTCTGTGGATAATTTAACAGATAATTTATGGATCTGTGTCCCAACCATTGTTTACAGATGTACAGGCTGGCTTAAGTTTAGATTTTTTCCTGAATCTATTATACTACTAGTACTAATGACATGATTTTCAAGAAACACTGCCAGAGGCCATGCCTCTTTTAGAAAGGGAAGCCATTGAAAGCTGTTACGCTCCTCTTGTGCTCTGAAGGTTAGGCCATAACCGGTTTAAAAACTTCAGTCAAAACCTGGTGCCAGATCAGAAGTGATGCCGTGGCCTGGCATTGACAAGTGTATACCATTGACTTCCTTATTTGTTGAAAGTTCCTCTCCTTTGCATGAATTTCCAGTGCAAAGCTTGCTTCATTGTATGTGTGTGCTTGAAATTATAAGATCATTTTTGCTGAAGTACTTGCCTAAAATCTGTAAACCCTATTTAAATCAAGGGAATGGGGAACATTACAAATTCAGTTCCAAGTAACAATCAGTAAACCAAATTATAGGGAAGCCTGGAGCCTGTTAAGGTCAAGGCTGATGTGAGTGTTATCAAGGGATGTCAGAACTGAATTTTCAAGGTGGCCAACAAACTATAGGTAGTGAAATTCTGCTTCTGACTCCTTTACCTCCTACTGTGGACTTTTTCTGTCATTGTTGTTTAAGCACTCAACGTTGGAATATTTCCTGTTATCTTTAGAAGTTTTGATCATACCTGGTCACAGTGTCTTTATTTTATTTTAATTGTGTGTTCCCACTGGGCTAACTACCTTGCTGTTTGAGCTTAGCCTAAATTTAGAAAATTACATTGTGATATCATGTGTTAGAGAAATGAAAAAAGTCATTTCTGTAAGGTGGAACAATGAAAACTGAAAGAATTGAGATCTGGGAAATTGATAGCCTTGTGTTTTTTTTTAGTCTGGAGAGCTGATGTGTTCCATAGAGAATAGCACATTTATGTTGTCTGACAATTCCCAGCAATAATGTTTTTAAAACATATTTTTTATGAAGCACCAATTTTCTTGTTCACGTCTGCGTATTGCTGGGGCTTACTTCTATTATTGTCCTCTATTTGGAGGAAAAACCACATTTAGTTAATGTAAGGCTTGAGTTTTAATTTTGAGTCCTGTTGGAGGAAAACGAGCAATAGCTCTCATAGTCTTTAATTGCATCATCTCTTCTGGCATCCCAAGAGGTGAAGTGACTTCAGTTCTTTAGTCTACAGCAGCTCCCCTCTAAAGTAGTTTGGGTGTTTCTTGTCTTCAGGGAGGAATTTTAAAGCACAGGAGTGAATGTCTAGTTTCAAAAGATAACTTGTACAAATTTTCTTGATGATTTTTACCTTGAAATTTTCCTTAACTGCTTCAGTGGCTGTAAATTTTCTTAACAGCCTAACAAGCTGAATTTTTAATTGATCACATTTCTTAAATATATATATATTCTCTATTTCCTTAGCTACTGCTTATTTACTTCATATCTCTGATATGCATTACAGTGGACAAACAATAAATGTTATAGAAGTCTGGTTGCTATAAGCTCTTCTGAGGTATTAAACTGTGATTCATGTGTGAGCTCAACATTCTACAGAAGGAAGCCAACACTTCTGATTTAGTGGGAATTTCTATAGGAAATAAGTCTCTTGCTTCCTGTGCTGAATCAAGAACACTTGCCAGACTTGGGATGTGCTCACTAAGCTGCTACAGTTAAACTCCACCATTTAAAACTTCATTGTTAATAAGCTGACCCTCTGTGTTCACTTTCTAAGCTTGTCAGTAATTAAAGCATATCCTGCAATGAAACTCCAATCTCTGGATCCCCAGAATGTTGAACAAACCTCTCTGACATCAATAGTATTTGAGGCACATTCTCAGAATACTTCTTTGCATTAGCATTCATAGACTATACACAGAACTAGGTGCAAGAAAAGAAAGATAAAAGCCTTTTCCAGACTGCATAAAACATTCTGGAGCACTACTGTGCTTTAGGTTGGTATTCAAATGAGACTGTCATTGCACATGTGACTTTCTATTGCTGTCACAAAGCCAGTGTCTCACTTGATAAACCCAGGATTGTTTTTCCAACAGCTAATTAGGACCAGTCTGTTACATAATACTTTGTCCTGTGTCCATATCTTTGGCATCAGAGAGCCTTAAGTGGGTTTTGGTATTCCTTTTTTATTGGTGGCTTTTTTTTTTTTTCCCCCTGTCTTTTGAGATAAAGCGTTATGTCTTTTCCACCAGTTTTTCTTTGGGAAACTTTTGATAGATGTTCAGAGAGTGAAGGAAACTGCCTTCCCTTGAGCTTAAGTTACTTGGATTTGAAAAGGAGCCACTTAGATTTATTGGGCATTTTCTAGATAGTGGTCTCTAAAGTGTGGTGAATTGTTGGGGACAATTCTTTGGGGTACAGGAAGGAAATCCTTTTGTGCAATTACAAAATGTTTATCATCTTTATTTTGTTCCTTTTTAAATTTGTGTGCTATATAATCATAAAACTGAGGTTGGAAAAAATCTTTAAGATCAACCTATCACTAGTACCTCTCTTTAGATTTCAATTAACTTTGTAGAAGGTAGATAGATGCTCAAAATAGTGCTAGCAGGAGCATGTGATTAAAACAGTTTGGAGATGGCTGGTCTGGGAAAGGAGTAGCAGAGCTCTAGGAGAAAGCAGCTCATGGCATACATGTTACAGCATTCAGGGGTGCAGAGATCTCATCAGGTTCACAGCCATCCACAGCTTATGAGCATGTTGTCCAAGCTGTGGGTAGGAACGTTTGTCTTTTTAGTGTCACTTTCTTCTGAATAGGGTAATTAACTAGGGAGAGGATATCTCAATGTCAGATTTGAAAGAGCAAATTAAAAGGCTTGTGTGGAACATCTACCTCGAGTTTGTGGTGTTTCACTAGCGTGACAGTTCCAGACCTTATTTTAGGTTCAAGCATGTCTGTCCTTCAGCAACAGAAGTTTCTGTGCTGTACCTGTGTTTGCCACTAGGCACCGTGTAACCAGGATGCTGAGCTGAATGCCAGCATTGTCAGTAGGACAATTACAGCTGCTTTCAGAGTTGTAATCCCAATGAGAAATAGGAGCCCTTTGCTTAAGAATTGTTACTGTAGCATGTGTGTTAACAGCTGTACGAGTAGTAAGGTTTTTTTGCCTACTTGTTAAAAAGAGACTTGCTCTGCAGCAGGAACAATTGGGTTTTTTTGTTGCACAAGACATGCAGTAGGAAAAAACCCAATTCTTGCTTCAGTAATCTTTAAAACCCAGAAATTAGCCTAAACTTCAGTGTCTTTGTAGGACCAGCTCTTGGAAAACAAGTCCAGTTTTTAGAGGTTTGAAAATATAGTAAATCCTGACAAATTTATGGTGCATAGTGCTTATCAGTTTATAAAGTCCATAAGCTGAAGTCCTGCCATTAGGTTGCAACTACCTTATGCAGCAATACAGGCTGGGGAAAGAGGGCCTGGAAGGATGCCTAGTGGAAAAAGCCTTAGTGGTGCTGGTGAACATGAGCCAGAGTGTGCCCAGGTGGCCAAGAAGGCCATTGGCACCTGGCCTGTGTCAGCAATAGTGTGGCCAGCAGGACCAGGGCAGTGATTTTCCTTCTGTACTTGACACTGGTGAGGCTACACCTCGAGTGCGGTGTCCAGTTTTGAGTCCCTCATTAAAAGACATTGAAGTGTTGAAGCAAGTCCAGAGAAGGGCAGTGGAGCTTATGAAGGATCTGGAACATAATTCCTATGAGGAGGAGATGAGGGAACTGGGCTTCTTCAGTCTGGAGAAAAGAAGGCTGAAGGAAGACTGTTTTGCTCTGTAAAACTACATGAAAAGATGTTGTGGATGTTGGTCTCTTCTCCAAGACAACCAGTGATAGGACAAAGGGACATGTACTCAAGTTGTGCTGGGGAGATTCAGGTTGGATATCGGGAAAAATTTATTCTCTGGGAGAATGATTAAGCACTGGAATAGCCTGCCCAGGGAGGTGGAGTCTATCCCCCAAAGTGTTCAAAGGCAAATCAACATGGCACTTGGCAGTGTGGTTTAGCAGGCATGGTGGTATTCAGTTGAAGACTTGTTGATCTTGGAGGTCTTTTTCAGCCCTTATGATTCTCTAGGAAAACTGTCCAACTTACTGCCCAGAAATAATTCTTTATATGAAGACTCCAGTACTGGTATAGCAGAATTACCAAAGTATAGATACTTCTTTAAAGAACTTCAGTGGGGTATTTTACTGACTTTGTAATTAATTTGTTTAGTGAAATTGAATAGAAATAGTTGGAGCTTCAGAACTGGGAGATTTGTAATAATGTCTTTTTTCTCCAGCAAGGTCATATTAATGTGCTATATGGGAACAAATAATAATCATGATTTTAAAATGGATAACACAAAATGAGTGCCTATTTTCATATTCTGCAAATGGCTGAATGTACACTTTCAGAATAGTTTGTGAGGTCATAGTGACACCACTTCCAACATTTTGTGATAAGAGATGTGCCAAGATTTCCATTTCACTGTTTCTACACTGAGAGTTTATCTCTTCAGAATGGCATATGTTTGTTAGTCATTCATGACAGAAGAAACTTTGAAAGGCTGTCCTGACCAAGAGATGAGTTTGTGATTGCTCTTCTCCAAAGGCAACTGCTCTGTAAATTGCCAGGGCAGTGACCTTAATTCTGCATGGTACGATGCAGAGACAGCAAACTCATGGAATGTCTTTGTTGAATTCATATGACTTCAGTTCTCAACACCTTATTATTAATGTATTGTTATATGTATGGCAGGCAACCCAAAGTTATCTTGACGAATGTCCTGAGGACGAAAATAGGAAGAAAATACACACAGGCGCAATCTAAAACTGATGTTAATTTTTCTGATGCTGGCAAGCTGCAGTCAGATCAAGCACCCTCATCATCTGCTGCCAGCATAAAGATATGGCAGATTTTAAACCCTACTCTCCAAAATCTTTTTCTGTCTAAAAGGTATGTTGTCTTCTTGTCACTAAACAAAATAATTTTCCTTGCAGTTATTTCTTCATGAGAAAATGTTCTTTATTGTACTACAGCTTCTTTGTGCATGAACTGTATTTTATCTGACTTCACTGATTTCACTTGTACTTGATTCCCTTCGATAATCATTGAAAGAGACTATGCCAGGCATGCTGTAGTGTTTTTTTCTGATCAAATGGCTTCTAGATGGTCCTGTACTGTCAAGACAAATTAATTATAATTTAGCCATTGAATTTTCAAAATGTTTGGCTTTTTTTTGTTGTTGTTGTCATGGAAAGAATACACTTGAATTCAACTGCAGCCTTTTCTCAGGGAAGATATCAAGGTGTATTTTCACTGTTACTGCTTTAGACTACTTATGAAAATAGGAAGACTGGCATAAATGATCAGAAGAAAAGCATATTAAGTCCAGTATCTTCTTTGCACCCCTGCAAGCAGTGGTCAATTGAACATATTCAGGAAAAGGTATGGCTAGAGTGAATATTTTATCTGAGTTTTCTGTCTGAGCTTCTGATGACAGTTTAGGGGCTTCTTTTATTGGAGGTTATATCCAGTCTATATGCTTTTCAGTATTAGAATTCTCCTCTTTAAGTTGTATCTCTTAATTGTTTATCCTGTGAGAGTCTGCAATTGTCTGGAAGGTAGTCTCTCAATGAAAAGCAAATTTACATCTTGGAGCAAGAGGAGATCTGAGTGTCTCCAGACAGTTGGAGTATGCTCTGTGGATGAGCACAGACAACAGGAGAATTATGCAGTCAATACCCAAAAGGCAGTGTTGTTCAAAACACCTTCAAAAAGGCCATAGCTTTACAACCTACAGTAATTTCATGATTATAAGCAGCACCTTTATCATTGAAGAATTCAGCCTACCCCAGCAGTGCGGCCAATCATCAGGTGTGGCTTATTTATGGACAATTTCAGGAGAATTGCCAAGGCGGAAGTAGGAGCTGTGGGGGGACCAGGCGTTCCGTGCCCCTCTTCTCCCGGCGAGCGGCCGGGCCTCTGCTGCTCCCAGCGCTGCCCCCCCTCGCTGCCGGCCGGCCTCTCCCGGCGCAAAAAAAGAAAAAAACAACAACAAAAAAACCAACAAAAAAAACAAAAACCCCAAAAAACCCACCAAACAAACAAAAAAAACCCCCAACAAATGTGGCTTATATTCGGGTGTGGGTTATATATGGACAAATCCTGTGCTCTACCCGGATGTGTGGCTTATACAGTAATTTCACAATTATAAGCTGCACTTTTTTCCTTGAAGAATCCAGCCTACCCCAGTACTGCGGCTTATATTCAGGTGCGGCTTATATATGGACAAATCCCAGCAAAATGCCAACCCGGAAGTGAGAGCAGGCAGGGGAGGGCGACTGGGGCTGCCTTTAAAGGCTTCACTGGTCTATGAAAACTGCTGCAACTTGAGCACCTGACACCAAACCCAGCTGGCAGCGATTCTGTTACTAATTTGTTACTTTGTTACACATGGATCCTCACTTTAAAAAAAAAAAAAAAAAAAGGTGCAGCTTATATACGGACAAATCCCGTGTTCTGGCCGGCTACTGGGAGGTGTGGCTTATAATCGTGAAATTACTGTAATTGTGAAATTACTGTAATCCAAAATAAATTGCAATGGAAGTGGTAGAATTTAAATCCCAGTCTGAGAAAGGAAGTGGATATGGGCTGTGCAACAATCTGACTGCTGTGACCTTGTATGAAGTAAGTTGAGTTGCTCTTAAACATCATGTGTGTGTTCAAGTGGGAACTGCATCTTTATATTTCTGCTTGGCTTATTTTTGATGATTGTCTGTTTTAACAGCTGGGGTCTTTCTGGATCTTGCTATACTGCAGAATGCCATCTCATAGCTGAGGAGTGGAATAAAATCTAATGCTACCTTTTGTGTACATGCTACTTTTCTACCTGTTCACTAAGTGCTTTAGAAAATTTGCTCTGTTTTACTGGAGGCTTCTTGTTCACAGGAAAATCAAGATTTTCTTTGAGTTCTGTGAAATGTGTGCAAATACTACATGAAAACTATTTAGAGATAAATATATACTGGTTTTTAAATAATACTGCATGATATGTTAGAGGCAATGCAGTGTGCATAGTATCTGGCTAAAGTAAAATTACATGGCTTTATTTTACCGGGTCTTATTTTGTGTTTATCTGCTCTCCTTGTATTTGAAATTTTTTAATGAGGTTTTTTTTTTTTTTTTTTTTTTTTTTTTTTGCCTCTAAGGGACTAAAAATATTGGTGTTTAATAATCAAGCCTCTAGGCTACATGAATTTTACAAGAAGTTGTTTCTCTAGATTTCAGTGCTGTACTTATGATTTACTGTTATATGTATGGCAGGCAACCCAAAGTTGTCTTGACGAATGTCCTGAGTACGAAAATTGGAAGAAAGTACATAGACAGCCATGTAATAACTGATGCAAATTTACCTGCTGCTGACAAATTGCAATTGGGCCAACTACCCTCATCAGCTGTTGCCAGCCTACAGACATGTCAAATATTAAGTTGTCCTCATGAAAGTTCTTTCCTTTCTGAAAGGTATGTTACTCACTGCTGATTTTGCCAGTCTTCCTGAAATGACACAACTTTACAGTGAAAAAGAATTTCCCTGAAACAGCTATTGTTCTACTCCTTTCTTGAATCAGGAGATCAGTTTCCTGAGTGCAAATTAACATGCTTTTCCAGTGAGCCATTTTAACATTACACTTGTTCTGGGTTGCTGGACCTGGTAAAAGGCTGCTTTTCTTTCTTAGAAGGAGTTTCTGTTTGCAGTGCATTACTGTTTTAATTTGGGAAGAAACACAAATAATTCAAACTCATCCAAATTAGTTTTGTGTCCAGAACCAGAATGTTGCTTTCCTGTTGGTGTTAAAGTGTTCTAGCATGATATTATAATAACTTATTTTGCAAAATATCTCCAAATTTCTCTCTGTGATAATTAATTTCTTTTCACATTAACCCACTGGTGGTCTCAGTGTTCCTAACAGGCTGGCTTTGGTTAAGGGCTATTTTTGTCATCTTACCACTTAACATATGCTTTTCATCTTTCTTCCTATATTTGGGTTGACTGAGCATTACAGTAATGTTTGACATAAAACTTGGAGAAATCAGATATTAGAGTTAGAGAATATCTGTTTTGGTCTAAGGTGGCAGTTGAATTCAAAGTAAGCTGTCTCCTTTTGTCTGTTATGCCTACATTATTGCTCAACAGCAAATTTTCCACAGCAAAAAATACCAGAAAATTTTGAGGAAGACAGTAGAAAGATAAAGAAGAGAAGGATGATGTGGAGATTTTTTTTTAAGATGGGAGTGATTAACAGTTCCCAGGTTATAATTGAGAAAAGTCAGTCATATTCCTCATTCTGATACATAAACATCTTAGAGAACTGAAATTAATAGCAATACTCTTTCTTTTTCCTATTAGGTTGCCCATTACTGCTTAAATTAACCTGACAAAACTTCGATTTAAATGAGATTTAGAGAGAGCAGTTTATTAGGCTGTCTCATTTTAAAGTATCATATTTGTTGCTAATAATTTTCTATAACTTAAGGTTGGCTGAAGTGTGGAGTGTTTGGATTGTTGTGAGTTTAGGTTTTGGAGGAGAATAATAAAAGCTCCCCCCTTGTATTATGCATATATATGCACATGATCATACAGAGAGTCTTTTGTACCATCAGAGTAGCTAGAATGCATGCTTTGTATTGCTGAAAATTGTGCTAGTCTTGTACTGTGGAAATGTTAGGTCAAGTCAGAGAATTTTATGTCATCAGAACAGGGTGATCGTAAGTTAACAGCTAGAACTTAGTGCCAGCTCTCTCTTTCCATTCTTCCTCTTTGTATACCAAATTGGTGGATTTTTGTTGTTTTATTGCAACCCAATGTGAAATGCATTTATTTAAGTGAGCACTGACTTGTCAGTGTAATTAATGAGTTTCAGGTAGGTTTTTAATGTAGAGAAACTTGAAGTATTTTTTTCTCATGGTTCTTAAGAACACCTTACAATATATATTGCCATAGCTTCATAGACGATGCATATATCTTTTAAGGGGTGTATTTTAAACTGCATTGTCAGCAAAGCTGGAATTGAAAATAAGATGTGCAGAATTTGTGTGTAAAGCAAATATGTTTAGGAAAAATCTATTAGGTGAAACAGCCCTATTCAGGTGCTTTCTGTTATTAAATGCCCTGAATTTGATGTTGGTGTAAAACAAATGCTAAAAAACACTTGATGGTTTTGTATGGCCTTTTAAGATGGTCAAATCTGTACAGCTGTTAGCAGACAAATATTTTAGTTGAGAGAAGCATGGGTTCCAAAATAAAGTTTTCTATATTGATCTGTCTAGTCTGTGGAAGACTGTCTTGTTCTGCATACAGAATGAACAGTAGCACTTACTGGAAATTCCTTCTGTATGTGGTCCAGTTCATGAGTCTTTGTGAACAGAAAGATCATCAGTAATTTTTTCAGTGCTCATCACTGTAGTATTGGAGCACTCCAGAAATCTTTGTCTGTACTGAATTCCCAAAGAGCACTGATACTCCAGTTTACAGACAGGTCACTAAAGAGTAGTCATCTGTTCCAGAAGTGTTCAGCAGTTCTGGCTGTCTGGTTAGAGATGTTGGGAATGTTTTTTGCCATGTTGGGTGATGATTTTTAGGAGTCAAAGCTTGGCTGTCAGTGGTATCAGGCATTGTGATGATCACTTAGCTCTTTGAAAATTTGAGACCACAATATTCTGAGTAGAACACGTTATGAAATGATGAACACAAAATCCATTTGGATTAAATACTGTAATCCTTTTCTGTTTCTTTCTATCTCCCATCCTTTTCCACCACCTTTAAAGTTACTGTTTGAGGCCCTTTTGAGCAGGGATTTCTAGTTCAAATAATTTCACATTTTGGGGTCTTACTCAATGGATTGTATCAGCAATTCTGAATCTAAGTTAAAAATATGCTGTGTTTCCATCATATTCATTACAAAAGCAAGGATAGTCAACTGACTGGTTTTTTTTTTTTGTGTGTTCTTATTGCAGTCATTCCTTACAGCAAAGTAATGTTTCAGTGTCTGATCTCAAGCATGTCAGATTCCCATACTGTGCTTTTTAGAAGCATCTGTTTCATTAAAAATGTTAAGTATCTGTATATTTCCATGACTGGGCTGACTTTGTTTCATTTGGCAAGGTCCACATGTTTATGGAGGAGGCAGAAGTTTGAAGTCTGACCAACTCTTGTTTCTGTTGGGATTTTTATTTCAAAATTAAAGATAAGTCATAGTTAATATTATTTACAGGTCTGAACGCTGCCTGAGAAAGACAGATGATGAACTGTGTAAATTGGCTTCTAAGGAGCTACAAAAGCCTAATGCTGTCACTTTGAGAAGACGAGAGCTGCAGAAGAAAGGTCTGTAGTGAGCAGTCATCTGGCAGTTTAGTATGAATTTTGGAGAGTGTTGAAATATTTTCCTTTTTGACTCTCATATTTTGAGGACAGCACAGAAATAAATTGAGGTGTTGCACACAGTGTATGTGTTTCCTAAGAAGGCCCTTTTTTTTATTTTAAATAGGAATAAAGCTAAGGTGAATCAAATCTGTGGAAGAATGAGACTGAATGCAGCCTCACTGCATTATTATAATCTTAAATTTCTAAAAATTCTTATAATAATAAATGTAATCCATTAAGAAACCTCAAATGGTTTGTGAACCCTGCTAAAATATTAATGCTAGACAATATTTGCTTTCACTGCTGAAGAATTACAAACTCTTTGCGCACTCTCCAGGGATAATGTGTTGTCTTTTTGTATTCTGGTTAATAACTTTTGCAGATTACAACAGGAAAGGGAGAATATTGCATTTGGCAGAAGATAAAGAAAGATGGTGAAATATAAAGGGCTAATTTTTGTTTGGAAAGGAGCTACGAATTTGGTTATACCCTTGACTAATTATACAAAAATAATAATAATTTTAGGGAATATGTATTGGCAGTCATGTACAACTTAAAAAGAACTTACTGTGGAGGATACCTGCTTCTATGCATTTTTATATAAAGACAAACATTATGAAGAAATGTAAAGGTTTTTAAGGGTAATATGTTAAATTTTCTTTTTTGTGATACAGAAAACAAGCACTGTGGTGAACTGGAGAAGAGGAGCAGACACATGAACAGCACTACTCTTAGTCAGAAGGAATCAGGCACTTTTGAGCCTGAGAAAAGGAAAAGAAGATATAGTGGCCATATTTCTGATGATTGTAATGCACACATTCCACAAAAGTCACTTGCATTCTCTGTAAGTTGCACTTGATTTTAGCACACATTCACACACACTTCAGTAGCAGCATCCCAAATTAAAGGATTATGCCAATAAATAGGATTTATTATTCAGGTATATTAGCAGGTATTACCTGTTGAGGGAATGTAGTTTAGTGATGCATCACAAGGAGTGAATAAATGTTCTTCTGTCCACATCATCACAATGTGCTTATTGTAGTATAAAGGTTGTGAAAGATGAATGACTGTTTCCTTCAGACAGGAGCATAGATTCAAACAGTTTTGAAAATAAGGCATCTATCTACTTAAGTGAAGCTTCTTTCACAGATCTAGAATTACAGACTAATTAGGGGCATTAACAGCAAAACCGCAAAGTATACCTGAGGTTATTGAAATCTTGTAGATGTTATCTTTTTGCTTCCTTTTTACTCTGTTGTACTATTCCCTGAAGTTTTCTTCATATCCATTAGCAAATAAAAGACTGAGGCAATTAGTCAAGTACTAAGAGTGATTTATATTCAAGCATTTGAATATAAACAACAAAGGTGTCTCTGTAGTCTTTGGATTTAAACCCTACAGAGGCAGGCAGCTACCAAACCCAGTTGACTAAGCCACGCTTTTGGAAAGTAAAGAACAGCACTGATTATTGGCCTCGCCTTGTCTGACTGACAGGGCTGCTAAAAATCAGGAATAGTTCCTTGTTAAGTTTAAATGGGGGTCATTGTAGCCTTTTAAAAGCTTGTCCCTCATGCCTTTATGTAATAATAGTCTTTGGAATATGAGGAGGGAGACATTATCTTGAATTGAGCATTAAATGTCACTGTATTGAGCTATAATTATTTTTTCTAGCAGACAGCTAGTATGAGTGATCACTGATCTGAACCATCAAGAAATGTCAAATAATAAACTTACATCCCGTCTCTGATTCGTGTTTCTAGGAAAATCAAAGTTCGAGTTCAGTTCGGTCTCCTGGCTGCAGAATACCCTGTGAGGATGGACAAGATCACAGATCTAATCCTGTTCTGGTGCCAGACTCTCCAGCAGAGAGAGACTCTAAAGACACTTCTACTCACAACCACATAAGCCCTGCTCACAGCCACACAGAGGACTCGGCCTCAGAGTCTCATTCCAGAAATTTGTCAAAGAAACAACTTTCTGCTGCCAATGAGGATGTGATTTCACCACAAATTAGTACGATCAGGAAATTAAAGATGGACAAATCAGAGTACCTGAGCGAGCTGCGGAACAGAATCTGCAGGGGTAATCAGCAACTTGTTTCCATTGACCCAAGTATGTACTGTATCTGTGCTGATGGCAATTACTGGTGGTACACTTAGCTGCTAGGAAAACTCAAGCATAACTGGCTAGTTGAGACACAGGGATCAAAAGATTGAAGGCAGCCATCCTGTTGTTTGTAATGCATCGTGCAGGTTAGAGAACAGTGCCTAGTGTCAGGATGTTTTACCCGAGAAACAGGCAGCAAGACTCTCAAAGTCCAGTACTCTTTTTTTTTTCAGCTGATTTTGTGGCTGTAGAAAAACTGAGCTTTTGCTCTTTAATGATGCTAAAACTGAGAAAAATTTCTGTCTTCTTTGAGGCAGCTGTGCTGTGTTTTATTTCATTTAATAGCTAAATAAGTTTGAGGATCTAGTGTGTAAGGTGTTCTTTAAGATGTTTGTTGTATGCACACAGATCTTGACTGGTTTGAGTGGTGTACTTTGGTATCACGTACCACAAGACAAAATTCTTTACTTGTCTGACATCCACAAGGAATGAAATATTCTCAAGTCTGTAATTTGTAGTATATGTACACTTCTTTCTTCCTTTTTAGTTATCCTTTCCAGCGATGATGAAGATGGACCTTCTGAACCACAATGCACAGAGCTGATGCAGGATAATACGACTGAAAATAAGGAAACAGACCAACAATCTGACTTCTGTTTCTCAGCCAAGCAATCAGAAGACAAGATGAAAAGTCACACAGAGCAGGTAGTCCAGTTTTTGGCCTATATATTGTTATGCCAAGCTTTTAATTTATTTCTGTAATGTTTGTTAGAGAAAATGATTGTTGATTATGGTCCCAGCCACGAGCAGAAGCTGCAGTAATTTATTTCATAGATAGAATACTGGATAGTCTTCAGAGAATCTCTGGTTCTGAGGCTTGGGTGGTTTTGCTACACACAATTACTATTTCCTATTTCAACAATAAACATTTGGAAATATTTAATATCAGAAAATAGGAAGATCAAATAGTAACCTCAGGTAGAAACAGGTATGATAAATATACATCTGTGGAAAAATTTGTTTCCTCTCACTGTTTATGTTGGTCATAGTTTCTTTTTGTCATCCAATCCTCTGTTGTAATTCAGTGCTTACAGAAGTTCAAGGATCTTCATTGACAGCAGGCAGGGATAAGGTGGGCTATCGGTAGAATTTAATCTAAAAGTAGCCATAAAGGTTGTTTGCCCCGTTTTGTACTTGATTAGCCTTTGGCTGCTTGCTTTGACCTGGATCTGGGTTATCTCTGTAGTCTTGATACAAGTCAGAAGAGTTATTGCTGCCTCTTCTCACAGATGAATCACTTCAATCATAAACATTGAAATGGATCCTGAAGTTTTGCTATGAAAAGAAGGGTATTATTTTGTTGCTCTGTTTGAATTTTTTCAAGTTTAGAATCAAGTTAAGAGCACAGATCGTGTCTTGGTAGTGGAGGTGTAGCAAGATACTGTTAGACCCTTAAGGAAATTGTCCAGTGATGGATGTAATAACACAAAGAGCTTTTTAATACATTTTTTTAATGTGGAAGCTGGCTTTGAGGGTCAATTCTTACAAACATGAAGGAAAGGTATTCCTCAGGTTACAGGAGGGGCATATATAACAAGTCCTGTAGTAAACACACTTTTTTTTCAGTTTTTAACTGAAGATAAATGTCCTCTCAGCTTACCTTCTGGAAGCACAACTAGAAAGCAGACAAACCTGGCACTGGATGTTGAATTTGATAGACTACATATTGGGAAATTTAAGTGTTTTTCAACAGGTCCTGCTAGGGTAAGTTGTTCTATTATGCTATTTTGTGAATATTTAAAATTTCTCATTAGAGGAAGTCAGTGGTACTTAGTGTGGAGGCACAGAGTTCTTACTATTGTTGCATTAAATTCCTTTGGCTAAACAATGAAGTGTGTGGTCCATTGCCTTGTGCATTTGGATTGCTGTCAGTAGAAAAGCTAACTGATTTTCTGTGGCCATAGTTTTCATGTGTAAAGGTTCTGTATAAATGCTGTACTGGAACACAAATCATACTGAGGAAATTTTAATGAATTCTAACAGAAAGCAACAACCATATTAATGGCCGATTAATGTCACTTAAAATAAAGACAGATGACTTTTCTCAGAAATAGTATGTAATTGTGTTCTGATAAAATAGTTCATAATGATCAGAGTTCAGATGTATACTACCCTCTTGCCTTTTAAACAGAAAATTGCTTGTTTTGTGGCTTCAGAGACCATAAAAACAATACTAAAAGCTTTAATGTGTAGACAGTGTGCTACTCACAGTGTAAAGAAATGTAAGTGAAAATGTTTCTTAAATGGAGCACCAGCTCCAGGAGTTTCAACAGGCCTTTGACCAGGCTCATTCTATATATTGCAACTGAAAAGGAGATGTTTGAACCTGCTTATCTTCTTTTATCTTCAGTAAGACATTTTGAAATCTTGGATTGTAACAACAATTCCAGCTTCTCACAAAATAGCAGTTACAAAAAATATTTCATGTGAATTTTCTTAAGTAATTAGCAGGAATAATTTAAAGGATGAGTTGAAATAATTTTGGACTCAATGCTGTTAGGTGTAAAGTAGAAATTTTCCTTGGGAAACAGAACTTTGTGCCCACTGTGGTGCCACAGTGGAAACCTCCTTTATAACCTATATAACCTTTTGTCAAAGTAACAACAAAGCGTTTTTCATTTAGCAAAATGTCTTTAACATAGCAGCAGTGCAAGTGGACTCTTTAAAGGCCTTTAATTCAAAGATTCATGTAAAGTAATACTAACGTGAAGTTGAACTATTTCTATCATGTCCTTACTTCAAGCAGTGCATCTGACAGCTTCTCACAGGTTGCTTTAACTCCTTGTGTCCCAAGTGTTCTTTTCCCTTCTTTTTAAGGAGCCTGTTGGCAGTTCTGCAACTTTGTGCTTATTTCTCAGTGCCTTGCATCTCTGAAAGTTTCTTGCTGTCATTTAGGTTCTGCAATGTCTCTAGGAATGTATGAATTCTCGTATTGGACTTGAGCTTAATGGTGTTTTCCAACCTGAATGATTTTATATTTTCTGTTTATTTCACTATAAGGAATGATGTGCAGATTTTTAAAAATCCATGTGCTGTATACTGTTTTAATAAATTTGTAAAACGCCAACTAATTTATATTTTTAAAAATCTTATTTCAGTTCACAATGAAAAGGATTGTGATCCCATTTCAGGGTAAGAGAATTTTCTTTTGCCTTTTCTTAATTGTATGTTTAAAGTATTGCATTAAAACACCAAGTATGTATTTCTGTTATGAAAAATTTATAGTTTTTCACAAAAATATTAGGTAGTATCTAATTAGATATTAGAAGATAATTTAACATCATCTTGTACTTTTAAGGTGGATTTGTAGTTTTAATGGCTTGCCTCCCATATTCCTGCATATTTTAGGTGTTGAACTATAGTAGATATGACTATGGATGTTTTTGAGATGAAACACTGAACTTTTCAAATTAGCGTTTTACATCCTTATGTTTGCAAAAATGTAGGAGTAGACTAAAGCTAAGAGGAATGTAACTTTTGTGTTCAGTCATTTTTCCAATATGATGTGTGGTAAGAAAAGGTTTATGAGCAGTTCTAAGTTGAGTTGACTGAAAGCAAATAGGAAGTAATGATTTGGAGTATTCTTTTTTCCATATTTTTAGGATATTTACTGTAGTTATTTTGAGCAAAAAACCTACAGTAATTTCACGCGTATAAGGTGCACCTTTTTGACTGAAGTTTTGATCCAAACCTGGAAATGCCCGTTATAATCCGGTGCGCCTTATATATGGACCAAGTTCGGAAAATTGCCGACCTGGGAGTGCGAGCTGGGCTGAGGTGCGAGAAGCAGCGCTGTGATACCCTGAGCCCGTGGCAGCTCTGCGGGGGTGGGGCCGAGCCTGCGGCTGCCCCAAGCCAGGGGGGCTCTGAGCCCCCGGCTGCTCGGAGCCCAGCCAGTAAACCCCATGATCTCGCAATTTGTTACTAATTTGTTACTTTCTTGCATGAGCATCCTGGGTAAAAATAAAAAAAAGTAGTGTGTCTTACAGGCCAATGCGCCTTATATATGGACAAATTACGAGGTCTTGCCAACTACCCGGAAGTGTGCCTTATAAGTTTGAAATTACTGTACGCTTTTCAGGAAGAATTCTGCACGCAGGTGTTTAGGTTTTTGTGTTACAATTTGATAATTTCGTTTTACACAGTTTGATGTAACTGACTTGAATACTCAGTATTTTATGGAATGCAGGGAATAAAATCTAGAAGTATTGTGTTGTTACACTGGTCATACTTCTCAACGTGCAATTACTGTAACATGTATGACTCTATGGCTGTTAAGAGCATGGGTTTTTTTAATTCTGTTTTCTACAGTGTCTTTTAAGAACATTCAACTGACAGTGGATACGCTGGATCTGAGAAGATTTGGCTGGTGGAAGAGTGATGGTGGCTGTTCTTCAGCTATTTTTCTTTGGTTGTCTGTGGATTATGTAGAAGAGATTGAAACTCAGCTAGGAAAGTTAGTTAGCAGCGAGCCATGTGAGTAAGTGTTTTTGCAATGAACAGGTCATGTCAGTAACATGCTTGTTTTACAGCTGTGTTTTTTGAATGCAGAGGAAAGTCTATAGCTTTTTAAAGATCACAGAATAGAAAATACGCTGAGTTGGAGTCCAACTCCTGGCCCTGCACAGAACCATCCCAAACAATCACAACATATACCTGATAGCATTGTCCACATACTCCTTGAACTCTGTCAGGCTGATCCTGTGACCACTTCCCAGAGAAGCCTGTTCCAGTGCCCAGCCACATTCTGGATGGAGAACCTTTTCCTTATATCCAATCTAACCCTCCCCTGACTCAGCTTCACGCCATTCCTGTGGGTTCTGTCACTGCTCACCACAGAGAAGATGTCAGTGCTGTCCCTCCTTTTTGCCTCATGAGGAAGTTGTAAGTGCAGTGAGGTCTCCCCTCAGTTTTCTCTTCTCCAAGATGAACAGACGAAGTGATCTCAGCTGCTTATTGTATGACTTCCTCTAAGGCCCTTCACCATCTTTGTGGCCCTCCTCTGCATGCTCTCCAATAGCCTAATGTCATTTTAATATTGAGGTGCCCAGAATTGCACGCATGTACTCAAGGTGAGGCTATACCAATGTAGATAAGTTGGTTAGTTCTTCTTTTCTGGAATGCTTCACTGTAATTTTATTTGAAAGAAAAAACCCTAATATACTGTGATTCAAAAGTATTCCTATTTAGTAAAAAGACTCAAAACAATTTAATTGTAGTTGCTGTCAGAAGGCCTTCTAAAACTAGACTTGTGTACAAAGCATCTCCCTTTAAAATATATGGATGTTTTAAATATCCTTACTCTTGAGTATTGTACATGCTAAACAAAAGGCTTGGTGAGTAAAGATTGACTTGACCTTTGACAAGACTGCAGTGAGCCATTGCATTATGATTGAAGAAAATTTCCACTAGAGGCCTAATGGGCTGTTTTGTCTTAGAATATTATGGACTCATTATATTTGGTTTTCTAGCATGAAGCCCTGTAAAAAGAGAGTATAACTTCGACTCATATTCAGAATGGTGCAATCATACAAGGTTTTTACATAAGCAAAATAATTGCAAATAGCGTCTATGAAAAAGATGTCAGCATTGTCTGTATGACATTTAATAGTATGTATTCCTTATATAGTCACCACCTGTATAAAGAAAAATTACAGGTAATGGCAGCTTTATGTAAGGAGTACAAGTAGTTTAAAGTAAAATATTGAATGGAATTTTAGCAGAGAGCTGTCTTTAGTTGATGCAATTTTATTGAAGTTACTGGTACCTTCTGTAGACACACTTCCTAGTGAAATGAGTGGAGTGTGAGTATGAAGATGCAAGGCATCTTTTAATATGAGGTTTATTTGCATTGGTTACATTCTTGTTGGAGAAACCATCAGGAGTTTTTGTTAAATTTCTATGTTTGACCGCTTTACAATTTTTAATTTTAAATGGTAATGTGAATGTTGTAACATGTTTTTAGAGACCTGCTGAAAACATCAGTGGTGGTTTTGTGGATTGTGGAGATGGTTACTATGATTCTGCTCTGCTGCCTTAGTATGTTAATACTGGAGGGAACTATATCATGGTGGATCTGAGAGCCTGAGAGGGGTTAGAGGAGTTTCTCAGCCAGGAGAGTTGGAAAGGACTTTAATAAGAAGACAAGGATAGGCTGTGCTGGTCCATGTTTATGGCATGGCCAGACAAGTGCACTGACCAGCAAAGTATTTAAATGTGACTGGTCCTTATGCTGTTTACCCTCTTTGCCCATATTACTTCTTCCCTGAATTACCTGAATGTCTCTCTTTGCTTTCTTTAGGTCTTTCCTTAAACAACCTATATTTAGTCCTGTGCAATCCCAAAATGCTCTTCCCCTGCATCCCATCATGTGTGCTGTACATCTCAGCAGCAACCCCTTTCAGTTCAGAAAGTGTTCTGGCATTGAGCTGTCTTGATGGTTTTTGGGTCTGGACCTTTGGGCTGAGACTTTCCTGGGACAGCCCTGGATTGTGTCTCTTCCTCAGTCCTTCATTTGGGTTCCTATCTGCCATTTTGCTGTGCTTGTCTGGGCCTGTGAAAGTGGGGCTTCTGGGCAAGCTGATGGCCTCTGTGATGAACCTGGCAGGGTGTTGTTTGGGCTTCTCCTCCTGCCATTGTTTCTAAGTTCCTTTGTGGGTGTTCAGACAAGTTTCTATCGCATATTCTAATAGTTAATATTATCCATTCTCTCATTTTCCCAGCTAAATCCAATGAATTTGTATTTTTTGAACTGTCTCAACCACTCACAGAAGAGGAAGAAGACAGACTGACTGAACTGATTACACGTGTCAGCAAGAGGAACAGAGCACCAGATCTTGCTGAGTTTTTGTCTTTGAAACAAGTATTACCCTTGCTTAAGGATCTTTCTTCTGAGGAAAGCTCTTTCATCAGTTGTAATAAGGATCTACTAAAGCAGTACATGCCAGAAGAGAATATCTCAGATGCTTATGAGCCTGTAATTCAGGTTAGTGGATAGCTGTTGATTCATTCGTGGTTGGCATCCATGCATTTGAGTACGTTTTAGGTCAGTTTTCTTTCTAATTCATATCTCAAAAAAACCCAGTTGTGATTGCTCCCAAATTTACAGTCAGCTAGATTGTGTCCACAGAGGGATAGACCTAATCAGTAAGTGACAAGTACCAATGCTTTAGATTGATTCATGGTTGTGTAAATTTGGAACCACAGGGGTGTTCTGCCCTTGTGCTGTCTCTAGGACAGCAAGCAGGAAATTAATCAAGTAATGAGTAATGGAACCATTTTTTTAGTTGAGCTGGAAGTGCAGCAGAGGAGGAGCTGTGTAGATGGTTCTCCAGACACTTTTAGATATACTTGTGGGGTCGCCACAGCTTGAAAATGCTGAATTATTCCTCAGACTACTGGGGAGATGAGTCTGTGCAAGTTAATGTGTTGTCTTGGTTTAATCTTCTGAGTAAATGTCTAAACCTGACCCCACATCATTGTCATGCAGAAATTGCATCTCTTTGTTCCCACCACTAAAAAGCCAAGAGATGGCAGATCAAGCTGGTCCATAAAACTGGGGAAGGAAAACCTTAAAAGGAAGCCAGGCAGCTCAAATATGTATTGTTTTTAGGCAAATTGTTCAAGGACTAGATTTTCAAACCTTCCAAGCATATACAGCTCCTGGTAAGACAGTCTGATACTTGTTTCCACTCTTTCATGTTTCTTCTCCAAAGCCATTTCTGGTCGACTTAGCTGAATAATGCTTGAATAGTTCAAGATAGATTATGAATTACGATCTGTTATTACTTTTTAAAATATTCATAGCTGTTGTCTGAGCAATTGCATGTTTGCCCAAATACCAAAGTTTATACTTTGGATCTACAGCAAGAATCCTCTTCAGTGGTGCAGGGTACTCCTATGAGTTTTAGACTTGGATTTTGTGTATTATGTTTTATGTATCAAGCTGTATAAAGCTTTTTACAATTGTTTGTGTTTTTGTGGTAGGAATCAAACCTAAAAGTGATCAGGCCCAGTTATGCCCTTGCAAATAAGCAGAATAGTGGCTGCTATTCTATCTATTTGTCCTCTGCACTGAATGAAGAATGGAAAGAAGTAAGAGAAATGGGAGCAGTTAAGAAGTAAGTGTATTTCATAAAAATGAGAAAGGGAAAATATAATAAATTGAATAACTTAATTACTGGAATAAAACCCCTCACCTGCCATTGATTTGAACATGTTGTATGAAAGTCACTCTTCAAATCTAAAATACCAGCAAATGTCAGTGTAGTTACCTATTAAAAGACAACATCAGTGTGCTATAGGATGATAGTGTCTCAGAAATTAGAGCAAATCTGGTCCATGACTACAAGGCCATATAATGGGTGCATCAGCAGGGGGTGGGGATCTCATGGATTTTTTCAGTATCCACTCTATATTAAGTCTGTCTTAGCAAAACTTATTAACAAGCTAACTTTTTATAGAATCTGAACAATGTTTTATTTTACTGTTCTGTCACACTCAATCTTTTTAGAACCATTTGCCTTCGAGTATTTCTTCACTTTTTGTATAGTAATTTTTCAAATACTTTGATCAAAAATACAGAAAGAGTATGAAGCCAAAAATTAGTCTATTTTTCATAAGTTTTTATCAAAGTTTTTGGGTGCATTGGGGTGATATTTCTTTTGTGACACCTAAATGTTGGAGGAGGAAATGGTAAAGTTTTGGGAACTACTCCTTTTCACAGGTTTTCTAGAAAAATCTACATATAAGACAGCCATACTCAGAACAATGCTATGTAAAATAGTTTGTCACTGTTCTGACATGGTTTGTTTTCTAGTTTAATTGTTTATCCACCCCCACCTGCAAAAGGAGGACTGGGAGTCACAAGAGAAGACCTAGAGTGCTTAGAATATGGAGAGTTTCTCAATGATGTCATCATTGATTTCTATCTTAAGTAAGTAATCTCAGCCCTCCTTGTACTCTTCAGACTCTTTGGGGCATGATGTGGGCTTGACTGTTACTACAAATGTTGGTTGCTAAATGCAGTAATTTCAGAAGTAATGTGATGGATTGGATGTTGGACTTTTTCAAAAAGTTTTGTTGTGTTCTTAGCAGTTTCATTTATTTTCATTGGTTTTGTACCTCTGAAGGGCTGTGATAAAATCCAGACAGAATAACTGTAGGAAAAATGCTTATTGGTTGTCTTACAGAACAGAAAGTGTTAAGTAGGCTGTTGAAAAAAGCAGAGGGTGTGTAGCAGTATTTTATTTACTAAGTTTGCGTGAAGTGGAGTATCCTCTGCTATTCTGTGCAATTTCAGGTATTCTTTTGATGCAGATCTGCAGAACGGAGCACAGCTGATACATCTTGAGGAAGTTGTGCTTGGCTTAGTTACTCCAAGCCATCATGCTAAAGTTGCTTGTGAAAGCAATTCTTCAAGAGCTGGCTTTGTGGCCACCAGTCCCTAAAGCTGTGGTTTATTTTCACTCTGCTGACTTAAACCTAAGAAGAATTCTGATTCTTTAGAGGCTTGGCAGCAGGAATTGTATTTTATTTGGCATCCAGATGGGTGCAAGAACTGTGAGCATTAGGAAGACTTGTCTAGAGGATAGGAAGATGAAATGTGTAACAGTGTTTCAGTGAGCCCCTTGTAATTTGCTCTAAACTAGAACTGAATAATGTATCATGGTCCTCTGAATACCTGTAGCTTCTCAACAGAAAATGAAGATTTAAATAAAAGATTGTTGTAGAAATGTAGATTGTTGTAGAAATCCCTCTGCTTTTAAAATTGGTAAGACTTCCCACATTCTCCGTTTTCATTCTGTTGCAAGCATGTATGACTGTGTTACCCCATTCATCAGCTGAAGCTGGAGGCACCTTGTGTGGGGTAACAGCAATTATGAGAGCTTTGGCCTTCTAGGGTGACAAAATAAACACTGATGCTGATGTTTATTATAAAATTATCAGCAGTGAAATAATGGGTATTTAGCTTTCCCGTGCATAACCTGCAAAAGTAACATGGGCTATCTAAGTGACCTGTTGCATGAGTTTTGATTATGTACAAATTCCATAGGTTTATACTTTGCTAGGTTTTCAAGTCTCTCTTAATTGCAAGAACTAGGTATCTAACTTTCGAAATAAAGCCAGAGGCTTGAAAACTGGAGAAAAAAATAGGAAGAAATGGAGAAAAAAATAACTGTATTCTTAGTACGTTCTTGACTGTTACATACTCTGACAGTGTGCACCCATGTGATAGTTAAAATAGAAAAGTTTGACGTAATTAATGGCTGTGAAGGCAACTGATACTATGCATAACCTGAGTCTAATAAGTCATTAGAATAACTGCCTTTCTTTTTAGCAGTGACAGTACTTTGCAGAAAAATAATTGAATAATTTTCTTGTTTTTTTCTTTGGTAGATATCTGTTATTGGAGAAGGCACCAAAACATGTTGCTGACCGTACGCACATTTTTAGCAGTTTCTTCTACAAGTGCCTGACCAGAACAGAAAAAAACTCTGAGGGGGATGTCAAAGTTTCGTAAGTACATTTTAGATGCCGTTATGACCAGAAATAGTCTGTCTGTTGGTGCCACTTGGAAGTTCTGCACATCATCTACTAACCAACACATAAAATAGTTTTTGGTGTTTTCCAAAGGATTAGTGATTAAATATTGTAACTCGCCCTTTAAGCACACTGGTGTTTTTCCTTAAAGTCAATATGATTCATGCTGAATATGAATGAAAACGCTATCACCTTTCTTCAAGTTTATCTGAATATTTACTTCAGACAGTTATTTATTCGATATTTTTATCATACATGCACAGTTTTGCAAGACATGCAACATTTTAAGAAATTATGCTAATAATAATATTTTTATATTTACCACATATTTCATTTGACATATTGGTAAAAAATCATTGACCAAGGTTTTAATAAGAAAATTTTTATTTTACTCCAAGCTTATACATTTGTTTTTTAACATATATGCTCACTGAACTGGAGAGTTTCCCAAAAAGATATCATTAGCAGCCCAGCAACCATGTATCACATTGTTTCCTGTTAACTGTATAAAGGGTAGAAGCATTCTTAACTCGCAGTTTCTTCTCAACACTGATGTTTGAGAGCAAGGTCACCAACATTCATTCTGTTTTCATGGAGTCACAGAATCTGTTAGGTTGGAGAAGACCTATAAGATCATTGAGTCCAACAATTACTAACCAGCATTACCAAGTGCATCACTAAACCATGACGCCAAATGCCACATCTACATATCTTTTTAAGTACACCCAAGTCTGGTGACTTAGCCAATTCCATGGGCAGCCTGTCCAGTCCTTAGAAAACTTCTTGGTGAAGAAATTTTTTCCTAATAGCAAATCTAAACCTTCCCTGGCACAACTTGAGCCTGTGTGCTCTTGTCCGTTGCTTTGTACCTGGGAGAAGAGAATGACACCCACTTGACTAAAACCATTGAGATTGTTACACAGATCAATAAGCGTCATCATTCAGCTTATTGAAGGCTTTTTTGTTTCTCTCTGAAGTGAGTTTTTTTCTTTTGTTATCCATGAAGTCCCCAGATTTTTAATTCTGCTGGCAAACAAGGCCATCTGCTCTGAGAGGTGTGTGTGTGCCATATTGTTTAGGTGACAATCACTGCTGGTGATAGTCATTGAAAGCTGTGTTGAAGGGAAGAAAAGTGACACTTCTGTAATAGTCTCAAAGATGTCTTGAAAATTCATGTAAGTGTGTTTGAAAAAACATCTTCCATGATTTTACTATCTTATGACTTTAAATGTTCTGAAGAATGCTGTTTTGCCTTGATCCGATTCCATTTGCAAGGCTGGACTGTCCGTAATAATCTGGAGGAACAGGAATAGCACTCTTCATTTACCATTTACCAAGGGCTGTGGCTTTTCTGGATTAGGAGATAGCTTTGGAAATTCTAGTTTTGTGTTTTGGCTTAGATACTCACACGGTGACTGCAGATGGATTGGGTTAATTTTTTTCAGTGGGTTTTTTTTTTCTGAGTAAATAGCTAGTGAAAATCCTGGCTCTGTACTGCTGTGAGTGAAATGAATCTTGACAGATGTAGCTACTTAAGACACTTTGCTTCACTTTGTTCACACAGTTCTCAGGCACTGGATTGAGAAAGTTGCTTTTAAGGGTGCTTTCCCAGGTTATAAACAAGCCCTTCCCCTTTGAAGTTTCCAGTGCTTCTAGTGTCATGTAGCAGAGGAAGTTTGCAGCAGGTCTTCACTTAATGCAGAGTCTGACATCAGCCTGGTTTTCCACTCCTTACTCATTTTCTCCAGTTCCTACCACTTTGAAGTTGTGCTTCTTAATCAGAGATGAGGATGGAATCACAATGATAATAGGGATGTCTGCTGAATAGAGTGAATTTTGCTTTCATATTGGAGCAAAGTTCTGTGAAATGTTGGTTTCTATTTCAGCTTGTGCAAACTAGGCTGAAAATCTAAACTTAAATAGCTTCTCAGCTTTTTCTTCTTCTCCTGGTATTGTCCTCATGCTTTGCCTATAGAGCTGGGAATTTGGTTCAGCATTTAAATCTCAGGATTGGAGGGTGTGTTTCACCTCTGTATTTGCTCTAGGTGTGCTGCATAACCCTGTGCAAGGCATTTAGCTTTTTTCCTTTCAAAAGATAAGGTTGTTCAGATAGGCCTTTAAAAGTGGTATTGTGAAGCTTAATTCATGGATGTTTTTAAATTATTACAGATCTATATTTACAGTAACTGGTGTTTAGATGAGGTTTTTCCATTTAGTGCAGTAAATAATAACTATAAGAAATCCATTCAAATCTATGACTGTTTGTGGGTTTTTTTCAAGACAAGCTTAAGATGGTTCAGAAATGGCTCACCAGTCACTTGGGTCAATGGTGCACTGATTTATTTTTAAACTGTCTAGGAAATTTCTGGAATAAATGAAAAACCCATTGCAGGGCTGGGGTGATCGCTGTGCCTTACTTTAACTAAAAG
>VRYO01001681.1:5213635-5229387 GCA_009812075.1 Sialia sialis | reverse complement strand
TGAAGATTTGAAAAACCAAGACTAACAGTAATAATTTTTCCCAACCAAACTGAAGATGGAAATTGAAGTTCAAGGAGAAGCGCAGACACTGGATCATCTTTGACTGTTGAACAAGGTTACAATAATTTCACAGTTATAAGCTGCACCTCCTTATAAGCTGCACATCTGGGTAGCCAGGCAGACCACAGAAATTGTCCATAAATAAGCCACACCGGATGATAAGCCGCAATTTATTTTTTTTTTAATTTTTTTTTTAGCAAAGATCCATGTGCGACAAAGTAACAAGTTAGCAGAATCGCGCGAGTGCGGAGTTTGGTGTCAAGTGCTCAAGTTGCAAACAGTTTTCATAGACCGGCGAAGGCTTTAAAGGCAGCCCCAGGCGCCCTCCCCGTGCTGCAGGCCCCGACACTACTGGCGCTGGCTGTCGCAGCCCCGCCTGCTCGGTGGCGGTGGCTTGCTTGCTCACCTGTGCAAAGGCAGCAGCGGCGACTTGCTCCCCAGTGCGAAGGCGGCAGCGGATGCGCTCCGAAGGCACTGGCGCCAGCACACCCGCCTGGCTCCTCGGTGGCCCTGCGACTGGCACGCCCGCCCTGCTCGGCAAAGCCCGCTCCCCACCCACCCGGCCACTGCTCAGGGGCAGCTCTCTGCTTGGTCGGTTCTCACTTCTGGGTTGGTGTTTCGCTGGGATTTGTCCATAAATAAGCTGTACCTGTAGAGATTTCAGGTCAGCAGTTCAGAAAAGGAGGAATGCTGGGAAAAGGTTTATGTTATATAGACAGCATTGATAAGTGTGGGATTAATTTGGGTGACCTCACTTCCTAATTTTTCTATTCAAAATACTTTACAATACTGTATGGTGGAAGAGGTGGCAATACAACAGGCTGTGGGGGGCTGAATTTGATCAGCTGAAAGTTTAAACAGCCTCAGATCTTGTTTATTCTTGGGAGGTGCTCACCAGAGAGCTGTTCAAGCAAAAAGTGAGAACAGTGAATGCTTGGCCACAGCAATCACAGAAACTGAACAAGTGAAAAGGTTTTATCTAACCTAATTGTCTCTGCTAACCTCATTGGCAATTTTGTTGGTGAATCCTGTCAAATGCCGTAAAGTCAGCTTCTGTGTCCAGCCATAGGAGACAATTTAGATTCTGGATAGTAAACTCTGTGAGCTTGGAGATAGTGGGAATCTGCCATGATGTGGCTCTTTATCAGAGGCATTTTCATTAAAGTATTATTTTATTTGAGATTTTTTTTAGTTACAGGTGGATTCAGCTTTTTGATTCAATTGCATTTGAAAAACGGGGACATTATTTAAAATGATATGTGTGCTGTAGCAGTAGTTCAGTGAGTATTGCTTTGTAGAGCAATTCAGCTTTGTGTAATTAATTGTAATTTAGCTATTTACATTTTCTATGAATATGAAAATACATATTTCTTCATCAGAAACGCAAACTGTCAGAAAACTATTTTTGGAGTTGCTGGGGTGACCTTGGTGTGTTGTGTCACTAGAATTACACTTTCCTTTTTTTCTCATCCAGCAATAATGCTTTTCATGAATACTTTTGAACAGATACAACTTGGCTACTGAAAACAAAGAATTATACTTTTTCTGATACAAAGGGCTACTGTAAAGGCTTTTGTGAAATCAAGGAGTTATTTTCCACAATTATTTGGGAAATCTATTGCAAGAATTGTTCTGCTTATTTTAAGAAACTTTAAATGATTGTGCTTTTAGATATGCCCTTTGCTATTATAAATATAGGAGATTTTCAGCTGTTGCAAGTCTACATTTCAGTGCTGAAATCACTTGAATATAAAATTGATAGCAAACTAATATTAATTAATAGTAAGCTAATTAATTATAACTGAATATAATTAAAACTGAATTTGCATTTTAAAACTGTTTTATCTCACAGAAGCTGATGTAACCATACCAATAGAGAGCAAATTTTGACAGAGATGGTTTTTATACTCTTCACATTCTGAGTGCCTTTGAGTACTTTGTTGATGAAAGAAACAACAATACTGTAAATCTAAAAAACTCTCCAGGAAAACTTTTAACTGGGCTTCATGCTTTTACTGAAGTATGTGTGTTCTGTAAAGAGATCAGTTGTCACTTCTGGAGGTAAGATAGTTTTTGCCTTTTTATAACAACATGTAGTGCTTCTAACCGTGATCCAATTGTGTTTTTGCATGGTAATGCAAGCAAAAACATTCATGGTTTTGAAAGCATGAGTTTCTGCAGAGCATTAAAAAATAAAGCTGCTCTGTGTTGAATTCATGGCCATAGTAAAGGTACCCAAGTTAGCCTCAGAGGCTGCTGTCTCTACCCAGACATGCTGCATAGGACTCAAACAGTTTCTGGGCACCAATGCAGTGTTGTCTCTGTGCTGTTCTATGTAGAGCTCCAGCATGGTGCTGCCAGCATCATGGTTAGCTTGGCAAAGTCAGACAAGGTCTGCAGTGATGGTTGGATGGATCCAAAATGTCTGATTCTAAGAAAACTGGAGGTGTTCAAGCAGCTCAGTGGTTAAGCTTTAAGTGTAATTAAATAATTTTGGGGCCGAGAGGGGAGAACCAAAGAAAATATGTTGCTCTTTTGAAAAATATCAGCTAAAGTCTGTTAGATGTCAGAAGACAGAGCATAAAAACAAAGGTAATTTCACTTGATTCCTGTGAGTGTTGTATGTATAATACGGCAGATAATTCCTGATATGTGAATTGCTGGTGGTTCAGTAGAGCAGCTAGAAGAGAGAAGTGAGCACTGCACTGCCTGAGGAGGTCTGTGTAAAAGCTTTGCAGAAGACACCTGGGAATCCAGCTTTGAAATACTTATACAAAACCACTACCAAAAATAGTCACTTCACCCAAACCAGCAGTTTGTTCAGATTGCTCTGAACACAGTAACCAGGAAATCCTGAGAAACACTATGCAGAAGACAGCACTGAAGGAGATTTTCTCGTGGTCTGAATGCAGTCTGCCATTGCAGGACAGCTTCCGTACACGTTTCCACACTGAGCTGACCCTGGATGGGAACTCAGAGTGCTGCTGCTTTTCTGTGCTGTGCCCTTTCTGCAGTTTCCTTAGCTGATCATCTCTTCAGCTATCTGTACTAACTTCTTGCTGCTGCTTGTGTCAGGTAATACCTGAACAGAGGTGAAAGAATCATGACTTGCCCTGGCTTTATCTGTGGAGGAAGCAGTGCTTTTGGGATGCAGTGGGAACAGCACAAGACTTTCTCCTTTAGCACAGACTCAACAGTAACCCTGTGACCAGAAGAAACAGTCTCACAGAGAGGTTGCTTCAGTGTTTACACATACAATGGTGTTTAAGGGAGTTATTTTTATGTGTGTTTGTATTTGTACAAGCAGAAGACAAAGCATATGAGACTTTCCACTGGAGATTAGTGTGCTCCCCCTTATGTTTTGTGGCCAGCAGGATTTTTAAAAAGAGCAGAAATTGAAAGGCCAATGAAAAAGCGTGGTTAATTAAACGTGAGAGGTGCTGTCCTTGTTTGGACTGTCTGTTAATGGTATGACAAGCCCTAGTAAAGAGCTTAGCTGGCCAGATTAAAATTAAAAAATTGTGTCAGTCCATCTGCTAGCTCCAAGGAGTCTACTTCGACCACCTTTTCTTGTTTCTTCTCTAAAGCAGAATACTGTCTTTGAAAAGAACAGAGCCAGGATGTATTGGTTGACTTTTTTTACCTAATGCTTTCTCCAAAGATAATGATATGTGACATCAAGACATTTTCAAGAAGTGCAATGCTCTTGGTTGGTTCAAGGCTACGGTAAAGACAACAGCTCTTGTGCTAGAAGGGATTGAGATTTTTTGCTTTTATATATATATTTTTAAATTCAAGAAATAAGTATGTTTGGTTTCATGTGGAAAATCTTTCTTTGCCTTCCGGGAATGATTAACACAGATCTTCAAACAGTTGCAGGTAATGCAGACATCTTTCTTATGTTCTTGTTTGGCTATGGCAGTGTATAAAATTAGAAATACTTCTGTGATTTAATTGTAACAAAGGAGGCTAGTACAGAGAAATATTTGGTCAAATCTCTGCTGTGATAGCAGTGTAAATATAGAATATTTAGACTGATTTCCAGGTGGCATAACTGCACATTTGTTTTGAGTGTTAAAGTAGCTATAAGAGGCAATTTTTTCAACTTTGAGATGCTAAATACCGGTAATTTTTTTCACTATTCTTTTTCCTTTATTAATTTTGTATTAAATCTTAAAAAGTAAGCTTCTGTTTTCTGCATATGGGTGCTAAATATGTTTGGATAATGATTGGGGGTTTGCCTTAGTGGCCTTTTTTGATGTTCTTTCTGCCTCTGCTATACCATCTGGTGATCTTTTGCAACATTCTGATTATTAATATATTATCAAAATAACCATGCCTTTCACCTTTCAGTCATAAAAGTCAAAGGTCCACTGATTATGAAATTGCAGAATAAATTCATAATCTCTTGGATGACAAATGCCATAGAGTTATTACTATTCTTTCTCTAAATTATTGGTTTTGATTGTTTTTCAGGCATGTTTTCCAGAGAAAAAGTGAAAGATGTTAAATTAAATAATTTCAGATAAGCTAGAAAATTAGACTGTCAGACTAAATCTCAATATGCATGTTCTTACCTCAGCTGTTTCCTCAAGTTTGCTCTGGAATGATGTGGAACAACTAATTTAAAAGGGAATTAAAAACAAACAAACAAACAAACAAACAAAAAACCCTAAAAACCCCAACACCAAAAAGCCCCCAACATAAAGCTGATGAAACTTTTATTTCTCTTTCCCCCCATTCCAGTAGAGACCTGTCTCAGTGATGGAAGGTTAATTGTCAATTCAAGCAATTTTCTTTTTGCTCTTGTGGAAAGACAGTACGGAATAGGATTGTTTCTCAATTATTTATTTTACTTCTGAAAAGCCCTGAAAGCTTCCAAATATATTTGTTTGTTCACAAATACAGTCTCATTGACTTAAGCCTAATGGCAGATGGGAAGTTAAACATGAAGTGTTAGAATTCAAAGGGTTAGAGCCTTATGCTATGCTACCATTTGATGGGATATTGTAAAGAGCTTAAGGTTGTTTATAACATCACAGTCAGAGACAGGATCTTTTAACAGAAAAAGGCACAGCAATGTCCTTCAGAGACCACAGAAGTACCATGACAATACTAATGATTCCATCATTATCTCATTTGAGAAATTTGTGTGGTTTTGATTTCACAGCAGAAGCTTATTCAGCTGCAGGAAGAGGACAGGCTAAAGATGTTTCACCAGCCCCTCAGCTCAGTGACTGGCAGCTGGCAAGCCCTTCTCTGCCTCCTGGGTTGGAAAAGCCTAAAGGCATGGATGCTGAGCAGTTCCACAGGCATTTGCAATTACGAAGGAAGCGGTCCATTCTGTTTCCCAGTGGAGTTAAGATCTGCCCTGATGAATCTGTTGAGCAGGCTATTGCCAACCATCTGAAATATTTCAGGCTCAGAGGTAAGTACATCTCATGGGTAATTGATAAAGAATATTCACTTATTAAAAATAGTTCAAGCTTTGAAACACAATAAATACCATGCATAGAAAATACATTATTACTGGTGAAACTTAATTTTCTGTGATAATCTTGCTTATGAGAGCTGTTCTGGGTTAAAACCCCACCACTATCTGTCTATACTCACATATCATAAGAACTCTTGCTCGCTGAAACCACATTGTTTATTAAAATAATCTTTTCCCAGGAAAATTTGAATGCTGAGAAAAATAGGTGCTATGTACAGAATAGCTAAATAACAGAGTTTGTTTGGTTTTAATGTTCTTAAAGTGCCAGCAGAATTCATTGAGAGGCCATTCAGGAAAGTCAAACCTGAGACACTGGCACTTCAGCCGTGTGACTTTTGGCTGTGTCTCATTGTACAAAGTGTACAATCTCTGTGTGTTGGACTGTGGTATAATAGACATACAGCCTTTCTTTTAAGATGTGGAAGTTGATGTGACAGAGCTTTCTCTGAAGAGCTGCAATATTCCCACTAACATCTTCTATCACTTGATGAAATATTGCAGTAACATGCTGTATTCAAAGCCTTCTGTCTGACTGCACTGGAATGGGGCATCACAGTCATGCAGCACTTTCTGCTCTTGGTGTCTTTGTGTTGTAGCATTCAATTTATAGTTATCTTAACATGTCTGTACAAAACTGGCAAAATGACAGAGCTGCTGTCAGAGGAGAAAGGTGTTCCCAGACTGGTGTTTGATGAGATTTGATTGCCTATAGAGAAACTCTCACTGGTGACAGATTATTTACTTAGACAAGTGAAAGGCATTTAGTGTTTGTATAAAAGTGAATGTAAACAATGTATTTGGAGAACAAAGTGGAATTATATGGGGTTTTAAAGCCTCATTCAAGTATGAATTGTGCCCAGCCTGCAAGGGATGTTGACGCTGATGATGATGCTGGTGGTTTGACAGGCTTTGCCAGTTTATTTCCCCTCAAGATGACTCAATCATTTTTTGTTCCAAATGAATCCATACATACCATGGGCTTTAACTTAAGTCATCCCTCAGTTATGTGTGTTGGGGTACATTAGGGCAATACCAACTAAGCAAAGGTGTGAGTGATAATAAAGAAGAAAGAAGTCTGTAAATTAGGTTGCAAAAGTATATTTAGGTCTTAATAATCCTAGGCTGAACCAAAAATCCACCTAGTCCATCTGTTTCCTTACTGGATTTAACAGCTTTCACAGTGCACAAGCTTTTCTTGAGCAGAGAGGCTGTGATTACCATTAATGCTTTTGAGTTAAAACTTTTGTAAAATCTAAAGTAGAAGAGGGGACTTTAATTAGCAGTGGTGTCCTGAGTAGGCACCTGAGCTCATGAGAGTTCATGCGCAGTGTATTGGATTTGTGTGGGTAAATTTTGGTAGCAGGGGGCTAAAAGAGATCTCTGAGTAGCAGCCAGAGGCTTCCCCTATATCAGCAGTGCCAAGGACAACTGGCTCTGCTGGTCAAGGCCAATCTCATCAGCAACAGTGGTAGCACCTCTGGGGTAACATATTTGAGAAGGAAAAAGTTGCACAGCAGCAATTGCCGTTGAAAGAGAAGAGTAAAAATATAAGAGAGAAACAGCTTTGCAGACACCAAAGTCAGTAGAGGAGAAGGAGGAGATGCTGCTCTCATTGTCCTGCTCACATTTCATGGGTAATAAATTCAAGGAATATCCCCAAGTTGAGCCTGTCTTGACAGAATCTGGTGAGTGATCTCTCACTGTCCTTATCTCAACCCATGAGCCTTTTGTTACGTTTTCTCTCCTTTGTCCAGCTGAAGAGTGGAATGATAGAGCAGATTTGGTGGGCACCTGGTGTCTGAATTCAGTGTTACTGTATTATATGCAAAGTTTTTAGTAGCCATCACATTGCCACAGTCCTCAGTCAACAAAATAATCCTAGGAAAAAGTGTGGTCACTGCTTAATACTCAGAGACCAAGCTACTATGAGTGAATAAGAAAACAGCTGATTCCCAGAAGGGAATAAATATAAATGTAGACAGAATCTGCTGATTTTTCAATCTCAGTGTGTATTTTTAGAATCTTTATTTTTTTTCATTCTGTATATGTTGAAGTAAGATATTACTTCAATATCTATATATACTTTCTCTGGAAAGGATGATTCTAAACCAGTCTATTCTTTCCTTGGTTTTGCTTTACTGCCAGCAATACCATACCACTACCTTGGAAGGAAAGGTTGATTGTTATTGTGATGTAAGAGCTTGTTAGAAAACAAGAAAAGGCTTGCATGTGCTGATTATGCAGATTGTTTTTTATATCTGTTTACCTCAGTAGGAAACAGGTGGAAATGTAATTATCTGTCTGTAGCTCCTATAGCTTTATTTACTTTTGCTGGCTGTCAAAAGCCTCTAAGTGTCAGAGACTGACAGATGAACATTCCTGTCACAGGCTTTAAGGAAATGCTTCTTATATCACTGTAGGCTTAACAGTGTACAGCTTTTTTTTTTTTTTTCTGACTATACCACCTGGATTTTTTGAGCCTTAAAAAGAAACAAGATAAAGAATATGATAAATATGTAATAAACCATAAAAGCATCAAAGCACAACAAAATACAGGGATCTGGAGGAAAATCAATATTTTCTAAAACAGCTGTATAACCCTTCAACATAAGAAAGTCTAATGGATTGTGTGATTATTGGTAGTTGTTTTATTACTGTGGTATTCAGAAGCACCAGCCTGGAACAGGGGAGGGTTGTATTTGTTTTTCTACACCTGCAGTCTAGAAGACAAATTTCTGAAGTGCTGTTATTCCTACGATTAATCCCATGCAGAACAGAGTTTTGCAGCAGCAGATGATGCTATTTTCACTTTTTTGAGACAAATCCTGGTTTATGATTGTCTCTGAACTGCCCTGTCTCTGTTGTAGCTGTGTATGGAAATTGCTGCTGTTGGCTGACTTTAGATTTCATTTTTTGCAATATGGGGATGGAAATCAGTTGTAGATGTTTACAGACTGGGTACTGTACACCTGTGGGCTGGGTCTGAGTGTTCTTAACTGATGTCCTTTTAAATGGTGTAATGTTATGGTTGCTGATGGAAGAGTCATGTAAATGTTATGGTGGTTTATTGCTAGACTGCTGTGACAAACACAAAGTGTGTCCAATGGGCAGCTGGAGATTCTACAAAAACATGTTGTGGAAGTTTAATAGTGGGATTTCAGATAATGAGTGGGCTGTATATGTTAATGTATGGCATGATGTTCTTTACTGCTGACAGGGAAATGGTTGCCTCAGGTATAGATAAGTACATGAATATGTGAAAAACAGATACATCCACTAATACCAAGTCTCTTGTGACCAGTCACTTTATGTGCACAATTCAGGGAATCTGTCCATTCTCTGTCATGCAAATTGTTGGTAGAGGATGGTAGTAGACTGAGAAGTTGAATTAGCATGTGAAACAGAAACAATATAAGGATTACAAGATAGCATGGCTTGTACTGTTTACCTATCTCATGCCTCTTAATTGGGCTGCTGGATTTTGTCACCATGGCTCAGGCTAATATGCTTCTTTGCCATCTCTGAGATGTAATTACACTGGTGGCTACCTTTTCTACATTCTCTTCACATTTTTTCCTACTCTGACCCTATGTCTTAAATTATTATATGTATGCTGGTGTATTAATTTTTTTTGGTGAGCACTGATGTTCCTTTCAAATGTGTTGATCAGATAGTGTTTCTGCCAGAACTGTTCTTGTCAGCCAGAGCTTCAGATAAACCTGAACATCTAAGGATGTTAATAATGCTTGCTAATAATAATGAAAGCAAAGAGACAAAAGTCATGAAAAGTACCTGATAAAAAGCATACATTAAATAAAGAATCTGGCTGAGTGAGCCTTTTTTCCCTGTCTCCTCCGCATCCCTGGTACATATTACATATACCTCATACTCAGCAATAAATTTCTGAAGTGTATTAATAGAAAGTCTGTCTCCCTCCACATTTGAATTTTTACATACCAGCATATGCTTCTAAGAAACTTGACTTCTTCCATGAAGGACATGTGTTAGTTTTTACCGATGTATTATTGGTGAGAATAATTTATATGCAAGAGTTTAATATGTGAGTGTTCAAATAAAAAAATCTTTTATGTGAATTAGCTAATTTGCATTCAAGTCTCTTTTCAGTGTAAACTCCTTGTTTGTTTTATATATTGTTTAAGGGTTGCTGTGTTACAGGCTGTACACAGCAGCATTCCAGCAATAGATGAGTGCTTTCTCTATGTGTATATTAATTTGTTTAAAAAATGCTAACAAAGCCTTTATAGCAATGATCTTTTAGGAGGTGTCTGTCCCTGTGACTGTAGTCTTTATCAAACCCCCCTGCAATGAAGCTTTTCTCTTGCGCAGAAATTGTTGGAGAGGAAGAGGAGTTGGTCTCGTGTTGCCTCAAAATAGAAAATTCAGCCTGATTCAATGCTCCTAGCCACCACGGACGATTCAACTCTTAAGAAGCACTAATGAGATTTAATTTGGATTAAACTCCAGCACTGCCCACTTACACAAATGGCCAGAAAGCCACCCTACCCCCTACAGTGTGCTCAGTGCTGTCATGTGGTGCCCCTTCTGTTAACCTCAGAAATCCTTGAGTACAGACTGAGTGTAATAGGCTAATTGTCTCTCGTTTGAGAGATAAATGCATCCCCAGTTGTACAGCTTGAGCCACAAGGGTGCTGTATCCTACCCAGGCAATGAGGGGTAGCCAGACTACAGAGTTTCAGAGTGACAGAAAGGTCATCTAATCACATCACAAATCTTAGCTAGAGGTTTTGAGAACAGTGACAATGCCTTTAGGAAAGAAAGCTTAAAATAAACTTTTTTCCCCATTCATTTCTGCAGGTTAGTAGTACTGAGGAGAGCTTGTGTCTGCCTATGAGGAATTTTTTGGGTTGAAGTACAATTATCTTAAACTTTTCAGGATATTGGCTATTAGTTGTGAATATTACTTGAACACAGACACTGCATTGGAAGTAGGTAAGCTTCCAGGGGCTGGGTTTTTCTGCTTTTGAAGCTGATATGCTGATGGACAGTTCCCTCTGGAATTGTTTTAGGACATGTCTGGCTTTCTGAAGCAGCCTTTGAAACCTGATATAGCCTTTAAACGTTAAGGCATTGCTTACTTCAAGTGCCTGTGACACTTGGCTCAATAGAAGCTTGAACAAGGGCATGGACCAAAAGTGCTGATCTTTAATTTCTTCCTACCTCCTCTTTCATGTTGAAGATGATTATCTCAGTGACGACTTAAGGGACTTCTAACTTGTGAGGCTTTTCAGGATGCAGTACATGGAAAATGTAGTATATACATGCAAAATATACTTTGGAGACAAACTTCAGATCAAGCTGTGTGATTTGTATTCTTGGTTTGAATTCTGGCTTATTGTGCCAGTCAGTTACATATGTTCAGCATAACTATTCCTTTTCCTGTAGTCAGCTGGACCTGACCACATTTCTTGTAGAAGGGAGGAGCTTCTCATAAGCCTTTTTTTATTTATTTTTTTTTTAATTTGAATTCTTCAGAGGAAAATTGCAAGGCAGCCGAGAGATCAACTAAATAAAATAAAATTTATTTATTACTGTAGTCATGGGATGAAGGAAACTGTTTTCCAGGGGAGCTTACCTTCCCACTCACGAATAGCTTCAAGACTCTTAGCTCACTTCTTTAAAAGATTGATCTCGATTTTATGATGTTTTTAATCAGTATTGTTTGCTGAGGATTAGAAGCCTCATCACAAATCCTGTCTCCTCCAGGGCCTTGTGTCACTAATGCTGTTCCACATATCTGTGCCTCTGTAGCAGGCCAGTGAAAGTTGGGTGGGAGATCCAGGCGTGAGAAGCAGCTCCTCGCACATGGCCCAAAGGCTGAGCTGCTCTTCAGGTGGCAGAGGCAGCACTGCTGGGTCTGCTCAGCAGCTCTTCCTCATGCTGGCAGGACTGCCTGCTATGTTGTTTTTAAAGAATTTTGTAGCTAGTCTTCAAAAACTAAATCCTGGAAAGATCATAATGCAAAACCTGCCCAGCAGCTTCAACCATAACTCTGAATTATTGGGGTGCTGACAGTTTAGTATAAGCTCTCATGCAGCAAATTTTCCTCCCATTCTCTAGCTCCTTTAAATGTTTTCTATTTAAAATAAGAGTTGCTTTTCTAGTTGAAAAGCTCGGTGGTCAACTTTTTGGTCCCTCTGTCTCTCATTTAGTTTCATTTTCTCTTTAGATTTGAAGGAGTTGCTATTTAAAATCTTAGTCAAAAGTTGCTTCATTTATTGTCAGCATATCTAGGTAATGTATTTGACGCAGACGCTGGCTAGTTTCTGGTAGGACAGAAAGGAAAGATAGTGAATTATTTTAAACAGTAAGTTATAGCTCTTACATTAAGCTTCCAGTTAAGTCTTGTTTAACTTTGGTTTTGTGCCTCCAACTTTTGGCCACAGTCTCAGAATGCTTAAAATCTAATTAATGAAAAACATGTTTTTCTTTATGGGAGTTCTCAAGAATCTGAGAAACTTTGAAAAACCTGCCTCATATACAGATAGCTGAAAACCCTTCACAGGGTGGGCTCCACCTTCAAGTTAAAAGAAATTTGATCACGCTTATTAGCCAACTTGAATGCACTGTGAGGGTGGTGTTTTTTCAGTTCCCTGGGTGGCCATCCAAGTCAGGATAGGAATTGGCTCCTTTTTTGATATTCCTCAAGGAGAGGTGGAAGATAGAATTGTGCTTTTCTCTTTTCATGTGTGTTATTTGAACCATACTGAATAAATTGTGTTGTTCTCTCACTGTGCTTAAAATGGCAACTCTATTGTGACTGGAAAAAAATGAAAATATTTATGAGAAAGGAAGAGAGCAATTTTGTTTCAGTCTTTCTTAGCCAGTCTTGAATTTACTCTTGAGCACCCTATAGTTTAGCACATGTGAGGATGATTCTTGTGTCGACCCCTTACAGGCTGGATTTGTTATCCTGCAAAGCAATGCCCTGTTTTATAAACTGGCCAGTGGCAAGATGGACTGTATGTCAACTCTGTGCTTGGAGTTTTTAATCTCTCCCTGTGTGTCAGAATTAACACACTCTTGGCTGTGGGGAAGGAAGAGAATACAGAAGGAATTTGTACTATGTTGTCCAACTTGTTGCTCACCTCAGTGGAAACAGTGAGATGGGAGAAGCTAAGAGAGGACAAAATGTGACTCCTTATCCACATCTCATTTTCTCCTTTTGCAGGATACATGGCTGTGTTGCCAGCCTAGGTCTAATTAATGGGCTTGGAGCCCACAGGTGGCACAAAGCCTTTTGTACTGGAATTCAGTGGGGTGTCTAATTCCAAATGAAAGGACACACAGAAAATCCTTAATCTATTCGGAGCCGATTGGAAAAACTGTTTATACAGGAGCAGCTTGTATTCAGACAAGACACTGTCTCATCACATTTATTTTAAACTTGTTTAAGAGCATTAAGGAAAATTATCCTCAATTGCTTGCAACTGGAAAGGCAGTCCTTTGCCTGTTGGTATTTGAAAACTCTAGGACTAGGCAGTGTCCCTGCAAAGTATTTGCAAGCTATTGCTGTGGCTTCAGTTGTTATTGAGAATCTGTTGAGGACTTATCCCAGCCACAGGGAGTAATCTCATTGCAGGATTGTTGCTCCACAATGTGGCACCTGGAGTGAAAGGTATGTAGGATACAAGTAGCACCAAGAGAAATGTGAGCAAGTGATATTCCTTAGTGTAGGCTTCTGGATTTTAAACTAGACTTCAGTTTTATTCCTGGATGCCTACGAATTACAAGAGGGATGGTAGAGTGAATATTACAGATGTTATTCTACTTCAAGAAGTTTATTAGACTTCAGCAGGAGCCAGAAATCCCAGAGCAGGATTATGGCTTCATTGCCTGAGGTCTATGCAGAGGTCAGAAGGAAACGTGGTCTCTGCCTCAAAGGGTTTGCAAGTGTAACTTGAGGGGGAATTGTGAGATGGTACATGGATCTCTGTCAATTTGGTTGTTTCTGATTAATAGAGATGCATACACTGACTGGAAACACGAACAATACTTTCCAAATTAGTGAGTTTTGCAGATAAAGTTAACTGCCTAGACGATGGAGGGGTGCTAGAACAGCAATATACTACTGACAGTTAATAATGCAAAGTTTGGGGACTTTATTTTCTCTGGTGGTTCATACCAGATGAGCTACAATGCTAATCTCCATGTCATAAACCTGGGAGTGTGGCATAGAAATGAGAAATATCTTTGTATCTTTGGCTTTCCACAACAGAGAAATGGTCTCAACTGTTCCGAAAAATTAAAATTCAGGGTGAAGAAAATAACTTTTTCTGCATGGTGCCATCAAGTGTGCCAACATCATCTCAGCCATAAGGGTGGTGCTGCATAGGAAACAATTCCTTTAGGTTGTTATTTGTAAAGCCTTTGAATTTAACAAAAATGTCCATATCTTGGTTGAAAGAAAATGTTTCCATATGTGATCTATGTGTTAAGTTTTACATATGTACATTTAAACAACTTTGGAATTTGGAAAACAAAGCATCGAGAAGAAATAACAACAAGGTACTGGTTTTTGGAAGCCCAGAGCTAATTTTAAAGCTGATTGAAGAAAATTACTTTCTGGAGATAGATTTAGTCTCCTGTAAGGGCTTGCTTGTGATGTCAGGATTTTCCCAGAACGCAAAGCATTCCTCTGCTGAACTGTCTAAATAGTGAAATCAGATTAAGGCCAAAAAGTAGATCTATCTGCTAGTCCTCTGGCATGGCATTTGGTGTGAATGATTTTGAGAGTTCACCTTTTAATGTTATACTTTTCCAGGACACAAAGAAAAGCCTGTCATTCTCTCTGGGCCACAGAGTTGTTCTTGCTTAAGCATCCTGTGACCAACTGCTCTGGCTGGCAAAAAGAGCGTGTGCAAGGTTAAAGGTTAAAGTAGGCAGTGTAGAATATGTTATTAAACCTTAATTCTCAGGATGATTGTTCAGAGCTGTCCAGTTCTTTCTCAACATGTAGAGTACAGTTAGAGGTTGACATTTCATAGCATATTCTTTTATCATCATCCAGCCTTGTTTTTTGAATTATGAATGCAGTTGTGATTTCTGAAAAGTATTTTAAATTCTGTGTTAAGGTGAGCCTGAAGGAATTTTTACTGACTGAGCTTACTAGACTTTGATCTGTACCACCATCTTTCTTACAACTTAAGCTCCACCTCTACTTCCTATGAGGACATTTGCCATAGTATTTTGGTTTTCTAGGTTTTCTAAAAATTTGATTAATTGATCAAATGGCAGTTTCACTCCATGGAAATACTGTTGTTTCTGATGATTGTTAAGAGACAAGTGTTTTCTCATGCTCTTTTTTTTTTTTGCCTTAAATTTTCTTTAATTATTTCATTTTAAAAGGTCAGGGAGATAGATAATATGAGTACCAAAGATCCACCACATCTTCATTTCAGTTGCTTCAATGCTTTCCACATTTCCATGTAGATGTCACGTTGCTATGTTCTATGAATTCTCTCCTGTTGTACTAACACCAGACCTTTCTTGTGCCTTCAGTGTGCCAGGAAACAGTCTGGGAAGTCTTCAAGACATTCTGGGACAGACTGCCAGAGCGTGAAGAATACAACACCTGGATGAGCCTGTGTGAGGAAGGCATGATGAGCATTTTTGAGATGGGCACCAACTTCAGTCAGTCCGAGGAGCACCGGAGCCTGATCGTCAAGGTGGGTGCAGCAGCTGCTTGGAGCCTTGTCTTGGGCCAGGGCATCGTGTCCCACTGCACCTTGCAACATAGTGCATTTGGCAGTGATGGACAGAGCCCTTACAACAAACAGGCACAGGCATTCCAGCTTTGGGATCTGTAGTTCTGAGATCAGTTCCAAAACAAAGTTGTGGGTGATCAAAAGCAACAAGGATGAAGAGAATATGAGAATGTTGTATTCAGCAGATGTGTTCCTGACAATTAGATGGTGTCTGGACCCACAGTATGAGTCAGGCTGTGGTGCATTTCCCCCTGGGGTGTGTAGCAGCCTCCCTGCTCTGAGCTGCACATTGAGGTGCCTTCAGCCCCAATGACACTTGGAAGCAGCAAGCTGTAGTTCTGGTACTACCAAGCCCTGTGGCATAATTGCCTGTTTGATGTTGTACAGGTCTGTGATGTCTGTGCACTGCTGTCTGACTGAAATGAGTGTACAGTAATTTCACTATTATAAGC
>VRYO01001681.1:5197094-5212635 GCA_009812075.1 Sialia sialis | reverse complement strand
CTCAACATGGAAAGCTGCAGGTTAAAATCAGTGTATAAGTGTAAAACAAGTCTATAAAAAATGCTTAATATCTTGGTATATTTTCTACTGATTCAAGTTTATTTTAGCTTAAAGAAAATAAAAGAAATATTAAGTCCAACTAAAAAAACCTGTCTCAAATGAAATACAAATAAATAATTTCAGGAGTTTGTGAATTTTAAAGTAAAGTGCTTAACTTTGTGTTCATCTAAGATACAGTAGATATATTAATTTCTCTGGATAAAAGGCTTCTTAAAATGTGTGGTGGCTTATGGATCTTCTTTGAGATTACTTTTGTAAGCTGATGGATGAGTAGTTTTATGAAACTTGTAAATCTTAAATGTGTAACCCCATAGAAACTATAATGTTAAGTCAGTGTGGATGCACTGATTTTTTTCTCCTCCTGCTTTTTTATTGGACTTCTATGTTAGGAATGTGCACTAAGGAACGTGAATATGGAAACTGTTATGAAAATGGAGAGATTTTTTTTTCCTGAGCCTGCATGTTAGTCTTCCCAGGTGATACTAGCCAAAGTTTGCTTCTGTGAAGTCTGATGATGCAGTTGCCCTTAGAAGTTCATTGCAAAAAGATACAAAAAGAGAAATAAAATTAATGTGATTTTTTTTTTTTTTAATCACACAGTGCATATAACTGTTTTGTGTTCAGTTTTTGCTGTGACATGGTCTGTAATGGGAATTTATTAATAGAAATAAAAATTACTGATGCATCTAACTTCCCACTGCTGCTCTCCCTTTCTGGGTATGGCTCTGCAGCTTTTCAGTGGAGTCAGATAAAGTGCTCTGGGTTTGATCTTTTCAGAAGTTTTATTTAGGTTTCCTTTCTTGTGTAGATGGATATATTCCCTTCAGCAATGGCATGTTCTGGAGGAAAGTCTGTTCATTCTTCTATTTTCTTTTGGCACAGCTGGCAAAAGATGATGCTTCTTGGGCTGATTTGACTAGTCTGTGGTAAGAGGGACCAAATGCTGTCACCTCTGTACTCCACAAAATATCACAAATCGGTCAGGTGACTTTTTTTGGAAAAAGAAGCTAAACTCAATTTGACTTTGAACCAAAGACTGAAGGCAGGAGCACCCTATTCCCCAATCAGTCACTGTCAAAAGATTCAATGTTGCATTTCAAATGCATGAGTCAGAGAGTGGATTTTATTGCTAACTCTAGTACCGACTGACCTTTCTGATATATGCTTGCACACAAAATCCTTGTCAGAGTGTGAAACCTTTTTAAAGCAGCTAGGAGGATGTGAAGTCCAAACGGATGCAGTGGATACCTCTCTGCTTTTAAGAACATCCTTCTTCCTGCTAGCTGCTTGCCCCACTCTAATGTGGTGGTGAGAGCTGGGGCTCAGCCTGTGGGACCAAACACTTTATACAGCCCTGCATCCTGCTCTGCATCCTACTCTCTTGTTCCTTCCACTGTCACCAGCTAAGAAGACCAGGTTGTATGGTCAAGAATTTCCATTTTCCTTTTTTTTTTTTTGTTTCCCTCTCATCACAAAATGTTCATACATTTGTTCATGATCATCTGTTGCTATTTTTTCCCCGCATTCCTTAGGTTTGATCTCTAAAGCACAGCGTACTTGTCACCAAAGGGCTGCTGCTGTTTCACTGCGTGCACAGGACTCTCTAGTGGGCAGGTGGGATACATGTGAATGGGCCACACTGCTGCTTAAAAGGAAGATTCCCTTCTGCAATGTTTTTTTTTTTAATTTTTTTTTTTTAATTTGACCATTACACTCCTCATTAAATTAAATTCTAATCTTTCTCTGCTCTCCAATGTTTGCAAAATCATCTCTGGTTAATTTCAAGAGTTTAGTTTAGAGCCTGCAGCTGATAAAAGTAATTCTGCTTTTCTTTTGATGTACATGGGCTGTTACTGTCATAGCATTGCTCAGCTGCCTCTTTTGTATGGGCATGTTGGCAGATTGTGGCAGTCTTATTTCAAAGTGTCTTTTTGTATTACTTCTTGGTAGACTGCAACAAGAAATTTAATTTTTAGAAATGCTGCATGTCCTGAATTTTCCACCTCTCTCTCAAAAGAAGTTCACTGTATCTGAAAATTAGGCAAATTAAACCTGTGGGGTTTTCTTTTAATAAACAATAATTCAGCAAAATTATTGCTTTCATTATGTTTTTATTGTGTGGAGGCTCTGTTACGAGCAGTGTAATTAAATGCCATCTTATTAGCCTTCCTCCTTGGTTTTCTTTCTTATCCTTTCCTCTAATCCCCAGTAATCACTGTCACACTCCCACAGATGCTGCAATGTCTGCTCCATCCTAACTTAGTTCATGTTGAGAAAATTTTTCTTTCTCTTACTTTAAACGTAATTTCTTACTTTAAACATAATTTCTTACTTTAAGCATAGCTTCTTACTGGATATCAGTTGGAGCTTAGACCAGCCGGTCTCAGCTTTCATACTTATTTATTTTGTCTTGGAGATTTGAGGTCTGCCTCTGTGAGTTTCCCTGTAATATCTGTATACACATGCACTTTCTGTCTGTGTTAATACAGAATATATATACTACGTTTTCCTGAGTTTCTTTAAGCAGATCACTTGCCAGATTTTCAGAAGGAGCAGGTGGACATATTCATGCCAAGCATAATTAAAGAAAAAAAAAAAAAATTTCCTTTTTTCCCCTCGAATTTTCTTTTTATTTGTGTGATCATGTAAACTGACAGTATCTTACATAGAAAGAACACTATCCTAACTAATTTCTTTGGATATTAAACAGATTTAGAAATTGTGAGTTTGTTAACCTGTTTTTTTCCAATTCCTGACAGAAATGCAAACGGAGAAGGTAATTCCAATCCATAGGGTGGGGTTTTTTTCAGTATAAATGTTCATGTAAACATTCCTTCCTATAAACTAACTTGGCTTGTGTTCCTTACTGTGTAGCTGTATTTCAGTGGAGAGAAATCCCTGTTACATAGAATGCAACATTCTTCCTCTGTAACATTCTCATTCATCCCATTCTACTCTTTGAGACATGGATGTTTGGAATTCCAGTATTGCCAAATTTGCCCTGAATCTGCCCTGTGTTTGTGGCCACATTCCCACTTGTGCTGGGCAATTTTTGGACAATCCAAGTGAGGAGAAATGCAAGCAAAAGTAAATATTGCTTTCCCAAGAACCATGGATGACTTGCTATGAGATTGAAACACTCCTGCCAAAGCAGCACAACCTGTGCTGTTCATAGGAGAATTTACAGCTGGCATACAGGACTTCTTCCTGAGTCCATAGCAAAAAGCGTCTTAAAGCCTGATACTGCAGGGCTTTCAGTGTAAAGTTTTGTCTGCATCTTGCAATACTTGCCATAATTTCAATTTTCCCAGATTTCAATCAAATTTCAGAAAATAAAGTTTTAAGGAGCTGCAGTTCCTTACAGGTCTAATGACAATCTACCAATGATGAGAGATGCTGAGAAAAGCTGTTATGAGAAATGAAGCATTAAAGAACCCATACAACTTAATCTGTTGAGCAGATACTCAACCATACCTGCTGAGGGCTCCTCAGCAGCCTCATGTCTATAACAAAGTTCACCTGACAGTGTTGGGCAGATGGGACAGCAGGAACTAGGTTATGAATCCTTTCCAATGGAACCAGGTCTGGGAGATTTTTTTTTTGTTGTTGATGGTGAGAGGGAAATCTGTGCTCTGCCCACCCTGGTGGGTCTGAGAGCCAAGAATTAAGCTGAGACAGCTTGGAAAGGAGTTTGTAGCAGAGCTTTCCCTGAGAATCAAAAGGCAGACAATTTCCCCAGGAATCCCCAAAACTGTGATGGGAGATGGTAACCTACTGAAAGGCAACTTGAAGAATTCCTGGGACAAGATACAAACCCATCAATGGCATTGACTCAGCAGTACTTTTGTGTAGTATTGGGCTTTCCTGCCCATGAGCAGCTCTATCTGCTTCAGTGTGTTTGCAGCACAAACTGCTCAGGGACAGATCAGGAAAAGGGGGGAGAAGACAACCCTGCCTTTAGGATGCCTGAATGGGTAATAAAACACCTTAGCATGCTGAAATGGTGCTTAGCAACGTAAAATGAGTGATTTTGCCTGAATTCTGAGAGCTGTGTTCAAAGGTGGGCTGTAGCATCCCAGTGATAGAAATTATTTGTTAGCACTTACTCCTAGTGCTTTTAATAGAATACTTCACAGAGGCAGATTATTTTTTATTCCTCAGGTTCCTGGGGAAGATTTCTTCTGCTGTCTCTCCTTTTCCCTGTTGTGTGACCTTTCTTGCTAACCATTGTCATTCTCTGCTTAATTAAATATCCTAACCCCTCTTTCCAGTTATTTACATTTTTTCTTTGCATAGCACACCTCCTTTAGTTTCTTCTAAATACAGAAAAAAAGCAGATAACATTTGCTCTTTCGCAGCCCCCCTCCCCTCTTATGTGTGCAAAAAATATTTTTTCAATTGCCCTCCTTTGAGCCATGATGTAGATTTCCTTCACCCGTTTTTTTATCCATGCACTGAATTTTCTCCCATTGAATTTCATTCTTTGCATTGCAAGTTTGAGCCTCCTCTAGTTCAAAAAGAAAACCCCTCTACCTTTGCCATATATATCTCTAGCCTTCATTTCAAGTCATATCTGAAATAATATCTGTTCTACCAAGCTGCTCCTGCTATTTCTTCTCTAACTCACTGTGTATTTTTACCTTACCTGTCAGGGATGTGCCTCAAAGTACTGCTCCCAATTCTGGCCTTTCTCTGTAGCTTTAGTTCTGGACATTGTCCTCCATTTCCTTGAATAATCCCCAGCTTTGTGGCCTTGCCTTCATGACAGTGTGACTCCGCCCTGCAGCATAGTGGGGAATCAGGATAGGCAGAGAGAGAATAATTTCTTGGTGTGACTTTTCTGTGCTAAATGAGGTGTATAGGTGGGTTAAATCAAATATGCTTGCTATAGTACTACACAGATGGGATTAAACTAATATGGGATTATTTCAGATCTCCTTGACATTTCCTCTGCCTTTTTCTCCTGCCTGGGATTAACCTCAGGACATTTTATCTTCTGTGCATAGTCTCTAAGGATCAGGCAAGAATGTCCTATATAATTGCTTTTCTGCAAGATCATGAGTTGACAGAAACTCATCTGATTTGTTGTGTTGTTGTTGCTTGTTTTTAATGTATTTGTATTAATTCATGATAACTTTTCATTATGTAAAGTAACTTTTGGGAAAGGTGAGCACTGGAGCAATGGACACAAAACTCAGCTCCCAGCATTAGGAGAGTCGGCAAAACAATGTCAGGAAGAGAACTAATTTTTTACAAAGCACCTGCCAGAGATAGCTTCAGTGAGTAAAAGCTCCCTTTAGCCTTGGTGTAGCTGCTGCTGTTCTGGAGAAGTATTTATAGATCACTTCAAGTATTGAAAGTGTGAAAACATTAAATAATCCTTGAAGTCTGTGTAATAGGTTAATTTCTAAGTCCATCTTAATGAAGGAACTGAATCAGAGAGGTGAGGTGTTTTGGTAAAGGCTATTGTGTCCTAAATGATTAAACAAGCCAGCATTAGAACTCCTTGGCTCTCATTGGAGGGAAAAGGTGATGTTTGCCATGGAGTTCAAATATGTCAGTGCTTCCCCCAGACTGGAAAGCAAATTAAACAATTGAGAGAGAGCAATTCAGTCGCACTACAAACTATTGCAGACCACACTTCTTTAGCAATAGGAGGTGCTAGTTTACTATGAAGTTATATGAGAATTTAGTAATTTGATGCCTTATTAAAAATGTGGGTGTGGAGACTGTGTAGTCTTATTCTAGATCTTGGCCATTAAAATAATAATTTGACATTTCAAGTTTGGTTCTTGAAAGTTCTCCTTATAATTTGTGAATAGATGACTTGGAAATGACAGGACATATTGGTTATGCCCAGGGACACAGACTCATGGAACTTTGGAGCCCTCAGCTCCTCAGACTGCCCTGCAACAGAGTTTTGGCCCAGGCACCCCACACTGGGGTGTCTCTATTTCTTGGCTCTAGGAAGTGGTCAGGACTGCACTGAGCTGTGCTCTCAGGGGCCTTTGAGGAGCAGTGAGTAAAGCTGCTCAGTACAGACCAGCACTGGATATTGAAAAGATGTGTGAGGCCTGTAATAACCAGGGTTGGTTTTAATAGCACCTGCAAATCATCCTGACTGTCTGAGAGTGGAAGAACATCTCCTTTTCAAATAAACAAACACTTTTTACTGAGCTACTACTTACAGATAACTTTCCAAAATCTTATAGAGAGAGAATAAATCTTTCTTTTCCTTGTAGATCCCAGTGCACTAGGGGTGAATATACAGACACTGTATAGATTAGCATAATGACTTCTTAAAAAACTACCCTAAGTCCAACACAGCTTTAGTGGCCATAAGTTAGTTTCCACTGTAGACTACCTTGTTTCTTTGTCACTTAAAACTAGTCTTGCTGTGTCTTAGTTTTTCATACTAAAGAATCTCCAAATGCTTTGTTAAATGGAGTTGTATAGTAAATATTGGTCAAAGAACATGCTGAAAAGCAAGCTGACTGAAATTAGTGTTTTGACAAGCCCTGCTGAGGTTGATATCCAAGCTGTCTGCTATTTCAGCTGTGATCACAATGCCCACGTGTCCTAGAAGGAAGAGAAGACTACTCACTGACATGGCTCCAAATCAATGACAGTGAATTTCTTCACTTTCTTAGAAACACAGGAAAACACAGGTAAAGAGAGTGAACAGGTTAACCTGCTCAAAAGGTCTCTCTTGCCTTTTCAACCCTCCTTCACAAGAAAAACCATCAGGATAGCTTAGACTGAGAGTCCTTAGGTCACTGAATACGTATGGGTGTTTTTCAGAGAAGTTTGCAAAGTGGAAATAGTACGTTTAGTGCTAATGGTAATTTAATTCCAAAGGAGATACATGAGTTGATTCACTTCCTGTTGCTTTTATTGAAAAATATACTGATTGATTATGCAAAGAAAGCTAGCCCAATAAGCAGTCCACCAGACAATCCCTTTTTGATCCCCTAAAGCAGAGAAACAGAAATTTTGTGGATGGATGATAATTTTCTGTACTTATTTTATATTCTCTTTATATTGGTACACTAGCAGGATATAGCATTATTTGTCAACAGCTCCTCTTATTTCTCAGGACTTCCTCCTCTTTTGGTGTTCCTCACAGAAGTGTCTCTGATTCTCTTCTAGAACTCATGGCACTAATAACATGAGAATTTTGATGAAAAAAATAAGAACTGAGTAGCCTTTCTTAGACTTTTTATGCCAGTACCTGAAAAAATCCCTGCCACTTGTATAGCCATAAACAAAGTCATCAGATTAATCCTGCTGTGGTACTTTAAGCTGTAGCTTTATTTTCAAGAGATAGTTTTAAATCTATAGACAAGTAGCAGAAATAATACTGAATTTCTGAAGACTGCTTGCTTAAGAGGTTCTTATTGTTGGCATACTCTAAAATGGGAGAATGCTGTACCTGCAGAACACTGCAGGAAAATGCAGAAATGTAGAGCCCCTCTGACAAACCTAATGCTCTTTACACTGTCTGATGTCGAGTTTCAGTTGTATTTTGGAAATGTCAGACACATTTCCTTTTCAGCAGGGACTTTGTTAATAAATTTTCAACTTAACCAATGATAGTTCAGAGAATAGAATTATTTCAGCATGCAGAAGGAAATAAAGTGGCATAAACTACATTTCAATTTATTTCCCCCTTTATTACTCAAATATATTTAGGATTTGTTTTTGTTTTCCAGAAACTGGCTTATACAAAGGAAGCAATGAGCAGGTGAGTATCTGTGTTCCCCTTGCATTTTTTCTCTCTGAAGATAACAGCAGGGCTGAGCTGTGACGTTTTGTAATCTTTTCTCTCTTTTTCTTGTCAGCTCCTGTGCTGATTGGTCATGTGGGTAAGTAATTTCCCTTTTCTAAAGTCTAGTGGTAGGTTGTTTCTCTGGCTCTTGCTGCTGCTGGCATTGACTGGTGAGCTGAAGGTGAACAAAATTCACCTTTGTGCAAAAGGATGTATAGAAAAGTGTGGTGGAGAGACCTTGTGGTTCTTGCATGTCAGCCTCTGTCCTGGCATGCTTGGCATAATGAAAATATCTCAGCCAATCTGAGGCTTGTACTTCTGCTTAAGTGTGTCATCACTGCTGGTTGTCGGGCTGCCAGGCACAGACACAGCCTATTTACCTGAAGAGGTTTAGTGGGGGGAATCTATTCTGAGAAAGAGATGTGTCCATAGTTACTTGTTACTGCTCTGGTTGTCTTGAAAATCTTTCCTAAAGGCTTTCAGGTAGTCCTAATCATCATTACAAAAACAAAAAGAAAATGAATATTTTGAAATGCTATTTTATAAGATTTTCAAGGGATGTGTTCTATAAATAGTTTCAAGGGAATTGTTTTTTTGAGCTCCTCACTCCTTTAGCAAGGCAATAAACTGATTTGTGCATCCTTGTACCAAATTAAACCTGAATCTGACCTATTACTTTCATGTCTTTTATTGAACTGAAAGCAAGTTCAAATTATTATTGCTCCATTGTTATTCAGAACTTCATCTAACCTGTTATTTTTAGGACAATTCAAACCCAAACAATCTGGTGCTGAACTCCTCTGAAAACTGGCAGGTTCAATTCTCTGCTTTACAGGCCACATAAAGCTATGCTAAATATAAGCAGTTAAAATACTAGGAAGAGTAATTATTTAACAGACCTAGAAAAGCTCCCAACTTCTCAAATTAGGTATCCTCATAGTGATTTCATGACCACAGCATATGTTAAAATTCATAATGTGAGAGGATAATGGCAAAAGGGATTATTCCTAAAAGGTTGGTTTCTCTCTGTCCTGTGGAGCTGGGTGCTCCTTTGACAAGGGCTCTCTAGTGTCTACCTGTTCTGAAGAAGTTTGAGTTTGAAAACTTACTGCATCCCTTTGTGTGATCATTTGGGAAATCTAATAAATGGGGAGATACATGAGAGGAATTGGAGTCAATGCATCTAGAGTCTGCAGGGCTAATCAAAGGAACTGTGCAAAAAGCCAAGCTTTTGATTGAAAGGTGGATCAGAGTGATACAGGTTGTACTTGTCCAAAAGCCATCTTATTAAGTGTTTCATGGCAACATTAAAGGGGTTCTAGTAGACAACAGGCAAACTTTACCAGACTCAGTTCACTGTGGGGATGTTCTGCGTCTGTCTCAAAAATACACCACTTTTATTTCAGTATTTATTGCTTCAGACTGTTTGTAGCTTTAGGTTGGGATCTTTGTTAATGCCACTTCGGGTTTACTGTATCTTTTCCTCTATAATTTGTTGTTTGTCTTGTGCTTGGAAATTTTAGTGTTATATAGCATAAAGAGAGTGATAGAGAACTGAAACAGTGACAGAACCAGGTAGAGTTGCCCTGGGTAATGGAACATCAAGAGAAATTAGTAGAAACAATTTTTCCATTATAAAATCCAAACTTACTCTAAGACCATTCTGGACATCTTAGAGCATTCATGGTTTAAGATGTGAAGTTGGTAAGCCACAATCCTATAAAACACTAAGCTGTGATTTTCTGTCATGGGTAGATGATGTCTCATCTAACTCGATGTCTTGCCCCAAGAGGAGTAAGCCAGCCATCCAAATAGTGCCAGCAGCCAATGTTACTCCCTGAAAAAAATAACCAGACCTCCCAGTAAAGATCAGAATAAAAGTTCTTCTAAAAATATTCTGTAAGAAATTAGCATAAGTCCCCAACCCAGGACCACCATGACCCTCTAAGGCGCAGGATGGGAAATTCCGTGTCAGTGTCAAGTCCCTCCCACAGAAAGGAAAAGTGAGTGGAGTTCTACCCTCTCCTGGGTATTGCTGTACTCACCTGCTGGCCCACATGTGCAGAGGGGGGCTGGTCCAGTGCAGGGCAATGCCAGGATCTGAACACAGCTGATTGTCATCCATCTGTGCCACCTGTGTCAGAATGCACAAATGCTCTGGTCTTGTCTCAAGGGATGGCAGGAGTGTCCTCAATATCTACATATCCAGGGTATCTAGATGAGATGTTCAGGTGAGATTCCCACGTTGCTAGGGAAGGACAGGCTTCTGCAGATGGTGCATTGAAGTGAGAGTCTAGCTGAAGTCTCTGATTTGTCCTGTGGTGAGATCCAGTTCTCTGATGACTGAGCAGAAGTAATCATTTCACTTGGGTGTATTTGGAACTGGGCATATTTCTTTGTCTGTTTTCCCACTAATAAGAACAAGAGAAATTTTGCCATAGGTTCTAGAGCATAGTCCCCACACAAGAAACTATTCCATAAGCTTTGACCAATCAAGGTCTTTGACCAAGACTTTTCCTTTGAAACAATTTTTTTTCTTTGAAATGGTTTCTTAATTTGGGGTTGATCTGGAATGGAAGACAGGCCCTTTGAGATCTGTTCATCATTTTAACTCTACTACCTCTCTAAATAAAATACAAATTGTGCTAAAAGCTGTAAAAAGCTATAGAATTGAAGCTGTGACTTGAACAGTTTAATACAACTCATAATTATACCTAGATATCTAGCTGGAAAATATAGATTTCATCTGGTTAAATGCTGGGATAATTAATTTAATTAGCCTACAGAAAGGTGCCTTGTGCTCCTGTAGTTTAGTTCCTGGAATAACTCCCAGTCTGGCATTACTGACAGTGACCTAACAGCAGGATGAAAGTTTGTTCCCATAAGGTTTAGAGCATGCATTCACATAGGTTAAATGCCCAGCTACTCTGGCCTTTTCAGGAACTGAGGGATTAAACTGAGTACCACCAAGGAGAAAAGCTCAAAAAGAAAAGCAGTATGAGGTACAAAATCCAGATGTGTACAGACTAGCGCAGTGGACACTGTAGAGTTTTTTCCCCAGCTGGAAGTGTCAGAGCATTACATCACCTGAAGACTTTTACTGATTGCTTTATTCAGTAGGTCACAGGCACTTCACATAATAGAGTTCTGTCTCTTAATATTGAAGTCTATCTCTTGAGAATAGGACAGTCCTTTTGTCTAATTCCAGATCTGAAGAATCAGCTGAAAGCAAAGCTGTAGCACAAAATTGTTGCAGTGGAAAACAAAAGCTTTTATGTCATAGCCTTGCTGGAGTGCTGCGCACACAGCAGCATGCTGAGGAAAAGATAGACGATAAAATAGTTGAAAAGGAGGAATATACTGCTCTTCTTTTTCACTTTTTAATGTAAAATAAAATATGTAGAGGCATGTGCCCTTTCTGATGGTAGTTGCTGATTCTAAACTTACTGAAATTAGTTGCAGTAAATCTTGTCCAGACCTCCTGTGTTCTAGAATCCACATTTTATTAGCAATGGTAGCAATGGTTGATGATGTATCAATTTGGCTTTTGTACTGTTTATCTAAATGTGCTTCATGAAAGAGTGAGTCTCTTCTGTGCTGGGACCATTTCATCAGCTCAGCAGTTCTGTCTGCAGTGACATAGAAAGATAGCTGAGTTTCTTTACTGTTTGCATGTGGACTTGGCAGTGATATTCCTAATTTCAGGATTTTTAAAATCATCTGCACAGCCTTACCACATGTGAAGAGTTACATACTTCTCATTTTCAGTTGTATGTTTTCTTTTGTGCTCCCTACTGTCTGGTAGCAAATATGAAAGGTTTGCCCTGATTTAATTAGAACCAAAAGAGATGAAAATTCAGGACCTGCCTAAATGAGAATTGAGATAAATGCATGTAAACATTAAAAGGAAGAGCATCTGAATACAAGGCTTTGTCTTGCATTCTGTAATTGCATAAAGATGCTTCTTAAATTGTGTGCTAGTTAGTTCAAGGTTGAATGATTGAAATATTTCAAAATCAGAAAATCAGACAATAAAATTTTTCTCTCCTTTGTGCAATATGAGAATTTAAGTAATATTGTTCAAGAAAAGGAAATGCTTGACATAGCCAGTTGGACTTCAGATCATTCAAGCTGACCAACAATCTTTTAAATAATGGATAAACTGGATGTCCAGAGCACGTAGTACAAATCTGAAGATTTTATTATCTTCAACCACAGAGTTGGGTTTGTCTTAAACTTTGAACAGAAATGTAGAGAAAGATCTGAATGATGCCTTCATAGAACTTACTGGGGAACTGTGAAATGGTATCACTGATGGCCCATCTGACAGGTCCAGAGTGTTGTTTCCTTGATGACACAGTATGGCTGCACATAAAGAACTAGTTTAGGTCTCTGAGTCAGTGGAACTCTCTTTATGTTTTGGTGGACTGGAACTTGTCAAGTCTTCTCCTGACATGACTGATGTCACACAGAAGTACATGCCCTGGGCCTTGAAAAAAGGGGAATGTGAGCTGTAGCTGTGAGCTGTGATTGCTGTATTAATATGTGTAGGCTGTCCATAAGCACTCTTTGCTTCAGATCAGCTTCCTAGGCCCTTATGGATCTTGTCTTACACCTGCCTAGATCCTGGTGTCTAACAGAGCTGTGTGATCTGAAACCGCTTGTTTCTGCCACGGAAACACGAGTGCAGTGCTGTTCGTTCTGGTGCTTAGACATCTGCTTGTCTGTGTTCCTTTCTGCCTCTCCATACATATGTGTATGTTTTTATATTTTGCTTACTGCTCAGCGAAGATGATCCAGGGAATCACTCATGCAGGTAGGACAATGGAAATTCCATTTCATGTGTCTGTGTCTCAAATTCACAATAAACTCTTGTTGGAGTACAGTCCCTCTACCGGGAGTGGCTTGCTTGCGTAGGTAGAATTAAAAATCAAGTGTGGGCCCTGAATTAATCCTGGGGCAAAACTATAAAAATCCAGTGTATTTTAAGTGGTGCAAGTGAGCGTGAATTTGAATCTGTGTTTACCTTGAAAAGTGATGTGTTCAGACAATTCAGTATATGCATCGCAATGTGCATTTTGAGTGACTTCCTTAGAGGTGCCCAGTAGAATTGATGTTTTTTAGGTGGGCATTTGAAAAGTGTTAAGGGGAAGTAGAAGGCAAAAAGAAAGCAAACCTTATCGTTCTGGTGAAGTAATGAAAAACCAATGTTGTGCGTAAAGTGAGCTTGGTTGCAGCACAGTATCTTTAACACCATATTTTCATTCTCTTGAAAAAAAGTGGTAGCTGATCATTTGACCAAATTTTGGTGCTTGACTGTTTTGGTGTGATTTATTAAAGTTTTAGCAGGTGGTATTTGAGTGCTTTGATTTTTAATTTTCAGCCAGCTGTGCACTAGAATACTGTCAGAAAATTTGTTACCTGCTGAGGGCTTGTGTTTAAAAGCCCCTCAGCACCAGTAAGAATATATTACCTGGCCTTGACAAAGAGTGTGGTCTGTTGTTGCTTGAGGAGCTGTGTTTGCTACACAACCTTTACCCTCACCTTGACCCTGGCCCTACTCTCACTTCGCCTTTCAGCACTACCATGGCTGCCCCAAAGCCTGGCTTAGGCTGTGGTTGTCACCATGTGGCTAAACCAGAGCCTTAGGTGATCCCTGTGACAGAAGTGCCCTGTTTGAGAGCTGCCATTTGCTGGGGTCAGTGACAGAGAAAGTCCTCTTGGACTTCTGAAACTTGGAGAACTTTACTTTGATGTGTCTGTAACCAGTAATCTGATCTAGAAGTATAACTTGAGCTAGATATTAGGCCTTTCCATTTGTAAACTGCTCCTCTTTTGAAAGTCTGATTTATACCACAGCATTTTTTTGGGGGTTTCTTGTCTACTTTGAGGATTTTTCCTTTGAAAATGCAGGCAGCTTAGTTGAGGGGGCTCTCAGTCTGGGGGGTTCCAGGGCTGTCCTGATGTGGTTCCAGATGGCTTGGATGGGCAGAGTTGAGCCCCACACTCATGGCAGCTCAGGGAAAGCCTGTGTGAGAAAGGGTAGAAACACTGCACAGGGAGAGGAAGAGGGAACAAAAAGAATGAGAAAAAGTGACATGGGGAATGCCAAGGCCAAAGGCACTCCACCATGGCAAATGATGCATTCCCTGCAGCCCAGGAAGGGTTCGGACTGGAGCAAGCAGAGCTTTCCTGAAGGAGCTGCTGCCTCTGCAGAGCGTGCACTGGGTAGAGGAGTCCAGAGTGAGGTTGAGCCTGGGAAAGGGTGAAGAAGAAGTAGTGATGATTTAATGTTTGTCTGCTTCTCACTACACAAATGTACTAAAGTATGAAATAAATTAATTTTCCCTAAGCTGAGTCTGATTTTCCTATGGAGGTCATTGGTAAGTGATCTTCCTGGCTTTATTTCAACACAGAAGCTTTTCATCATGTGTTCTCCCCTGTCTTATGGAGAGGGAGGGAGTGAGAGAGTGGCTGGGTGGGTGTTTGGCCCTTGGCCAAGGCTAACCCGCCCCAGAACTGCGTGCTTAGTTGGTCAGAGAGTGATTTTGGTCATTTTGAGATGCCCTGAGTTGCAGCACACATGTCCAGAAGGCTGGCAGGGATGATGTAGGATCCACCTGCACCTTTTGGGGCAGTAACTGGAGGTCAGGAGTGCCTGGAGGCTCCTCAAAGAATAATGGGCACCAACCTGGATCAAGTGCCATGATGTCTCTTGTGGTCCTCTTCTCTAGAAAAGGTAGTGGATACAAAGCTCTGCTAATGTGTATATATATATATATATATATATATATAACTGACCAGAATATTAAAAATCCTGTAGCAGAGTTTTTACTATTCACCGCTTTGCTTTTGTTGAGTTTATATTCTGACCCTAGTTACACTGAACAGTTTGTAAGAAGTAAAATCCCAGACTGGTTCACCTCTCCTGAAAAGTATAGTCATTATAGTCATATAGACATTAAACATGAGGCACTAAAGTGCTCTGATGCTGTAACTTGGTGACACTCTGGTATAAATGTAATATACTTCCTATTGAAACTGGTAAAAGAGTCATCTTTAAGCTAGGTGAACTTAATTGGAAAATGTTTCATCAGACCAACTAATATTTAAGCAATAGTTTTTAATTGCAGTTCTAAGATGACAAACAAATTTCCTTTTTAGTAAGGCAACTAAATGCCTCTAAAACATAACCAGCATTCTTAAGAAAATATCCTTAAGAGAGGCTATCTTGTCTAAATTACACTTTTTAGTAAAATTTTTCAATCTTGGAAATTATTCAAGGATTTACTGAGTTTGTCAAAGAATTGGCAAACTCAAAAGTAGTCTTACACTGTGCTGGCTGAAAACAGGCACTAGTGTCCATGAGATGGAAGCAGATACAACTACACTTCAAAGCTTGCAAGGAGCACATTGACTTTATTTGTGCAAGGAAATACATGAAGGTACTGTTTAAACTCTTGAATAAGTATTTTCTGATTTATTCACATGGAAATTGTTTTGGTTTTTTTGTTAATATTTTAGAATTGTTGTGGAGATCTCACCCTGTCAGTTTAACATTCCCTGAACTATGTTTTGGTGTAGTTAATTATTATGTGGAGGATTAGACTGTGCCTTCTGGGAAAGGATGGGTGGAAAGACTATTGACTTGAGTAGAAAATTCTTCAGGTTTGCCTTCAGATCTGTTTATTGGCGCATAAGTACAGTAATTTC
>VRYO01001681.1:5160701-5182770 GCA_009812075.1 Sialia sialis | reverse complement strand
AATATGCTAACTATTTTAACTACAAACCAACTAATGATTGGGACCTGGAATAGTAAGTAAGCAGTGTGAAAATTGGACATGTAACAACATATTGGTTTTTAATTCACAAATTCATTCTGCATGCACTTTTGTTATTCATCATTACTGCTAGTAGATTTTTTTTTTTTTTTTCAGCACAGATATCTTGGTTTTGAGACTAAATTATTCTAGGTTCTAAATGCTCTTCATTACATTCTGGTTTTTGCTGTTCTCATACCCACAAACTAAAAGATATCAATAAATGATGACTGGGCAAACATCCATTAAAGTTCACTTTCTACACTGTTCCATGTGTCATAGTAACTGGAATATTAGAATGACTATATTGGTGTGTGGCTGATGAATAATAGCTGTTAGAACTTCAACATGCTTTAGGAAGGTGGACAACATTTATCTTTGATTTAGTTGGAGATGGACAGATTCACATGGGAAAGAAGATGGGGTTGGATACAGATGGTAAATCTCTTAATACCCTAAGGGGTGCTGCACTCCAAACAATCTGAAAAGCTCCTTTCCCTTTTGAAGGACATGACATTTTTCAGAAGGATGTGCATTTCACATGTATATTACACAAGATTAGCAAGGGGTCTGTATTTGCCACTTATCTTGCTGCTGTGCATTGCTCCCTCAGAGGCAATAGTCTGAGACTTGGCCACTGCCTGCTGTTAACCCCTTCAGTGTGTTCATCTCAATGCAGACAATCAGCGTTCCCCCTGTAATAGTGGAAATATTAATAGTGGCTTTATGTTCCAGGACAGTACCTTTTTAGCTGAACGTCCTTCTGCAGATGAGTCAACTGTCAGCAATGCCTTGCCCTTTGACTACACCAAACCGGATTCCACCTCAGACAGTGAGCAGCCCAGTGACAATGAAATCCTTGCAAGACCAGAGAACATTGACCATGAGGCTGGTTTGGCACCTGAAGCTCCACTTTCCTCAGAGATTGATGTCACTTCTTTGCCTGATGGGCTGAATTTAGAGACTTCTCATTTAGTCACTGTACCAGTGTTAGAGCAGGATTCTATGGACTCTCTGGAATGGCTTTCAGCTCCCAGTTCTTTAGATGGTAAGTTAATGCCATTGGCTGAAGCTTACATTTGGATACCAGTGTTTCCTGATACTTACTAAATTATAGTTCACTGAAATGGGTTTTCAGAAAGGTCTAAAAATTAAGTATCTTTCTCTGCCAGTTTTTGCCTTTTGTATGGGCCTGTATCCAAGAATTATATACCAAAGTAAAATGCTTGTAATAGCAAATAACGCCTGTTTCTCTCTTCTGGAAATGATATGTACCTGACACTTGTTAAATAGCATAGGAGTAATTTTGTATGTCTTGACTTGGCCCATAAAATATCTGAATAGAAAGTGGGAGGGGTTAACAGGGGTCCTTATGACTTTGGCATACAGAGGACAGGATATATTATGGAAAATGTAGAACACAGATCTACAGATAATAATAAAATTAATGAAATTGGACACTTTTTATCATAAACAACATCTAATTGTCAATTTGTTTTTATTTTTAATGTTTGAAGATACTGGAATATCTGAAGAACTTTTGCCTTTAAGTCCTTCTCACCTTGTGCCTGAAGAATCTCCATCTACTGATGACTATGCAGTTCCTCTGCTTTCTGCACCAACAGTGGCCTCTTCATCAGTCATAGAGACTGATGTCAAAGAGAAGGAAGAAGTAATCCAAGGTAGTCCTGAGGGCAGTGACAGTGCAGACTCTGTGGAAGAAATTCTTTTTCCCTTAGAAGTGCCCCCTATGGAAGACAAAACTGATATATTTCTTGGAGATAGAGTTACATATGATGATGGGTCTGGTTCAGCTTTTGATGGTTCAGGAAAAGAAATGGAGTCAAGTATCTGGCCTTGGGAAGAAGCAACCCTGGAACCAGTTTTCTACCCTGGTCCTGATAGCTGGCTTGAAGATGACAATGAGTCTTTGTTAATCAAAACTGAGGATATTCCTGAAGGCATGATTTTAGACTATATTCTTAACTCTGGGAATAAATTAGATTATGATCTTTCCAAAGATGAGAATGAAGGGAAGGTCAATATAAAAGATTTCCTTGATGAGTCTGAAATATTTGTCTTTCCAGAGACTACAACTCCGCAAGTACCTCTGTTACAGACAGAAGAGCCTTCATCCCTGGAACCATCTACACAGACAGAAACACTGGGCATGTATGATTCTTCTATTGTCATGCCAACTGGAGAGGCCCCTGTCTCACCACCATATACAGATCTGTCTGTGGAAGATAGTCTCCATACATCTACAGGGACTGTCAGTATGGAACAGCTTGATGAGTCTAGTGTAGGCCAGAACATAATCCCTGAAGTAGTTGAACACCAAAGCGAAGACAGGGCAGTGGAAGAAGAACTATTCACAGTGAAGCTGCCGGATGTAATGGAAGCTGCTACAATAGAACACTTGGACACAATCTCTTTAGAAACTATGCTGACTGCAGATCCCTCCGTGGTAAAGCCTGAGGCTTCTACAGAAGAGAATCAAGCCCTAGATGCATCACTGGCAGACCAAGACACTCCTGGATCAACAGTGAAGGAACCAGTTGATGTTTGGCCTACTGACAGGACACCAGAAACCTCCTTAGATCAGACAGTACAACCAGCAATGCCAGAAGTTACTCCAGATTCAGCTGCAGTTCCTTCTGCAGATCACACCACTACTCCAGAGGGCTTTGCTGGACCGGATAGGACAGACCATGACACACATACTTCCATGAGCTTCAGCACTATTATGGATTATCAAACTGTGAGTGTAACAACAAGCACTGCAGAGCTTCCATCCCATCTCCCTCCCGTGGGATCCATGCCATCATTTTCTGTGGCTACCTCAACAAAGCTGGGAGATGAAACAACAAGAGCCCTGGATGTTTCAGTAGACCTGGGTCATGTTAGCACTGTCCACTTTTCTCCTGAGCGGACTGAGGAGGGAAGGAGAATGACTGAAAGTCACATGGAGCTAACAACTCGTGTCCAGTCCACAGAGATGGCCAGCGTGGCTTGGGCCACACATGAAACTCACTACAGCAGTACTGTCCCATCCCGAGCTCTAGTTGTGTTCTTCAGTCTTCGGGTCACCAACATGATGTTCTCAGAGGACCTGTTTAATAAAAACTCCCCTGAATACAAAGCCTTGGAGCAGCGATTCCTGGAACTGGTAAGAGTCACTTCTGTGCTAAATGTCCATTACCAGACAGACAAAGAGTGTGAGTAAATTATATTTAGTCACCTCTCTTTTGCAAAGAGCAACTCAAAAACTGATGTTTACACATAAGATTTGAGTCCCTCTGTGGGGAAAATTCTGTCTGGAAATGGGTGGTGGGCTGCTGTTCACTTTTTATTCAGGTAATAGTCTCTCTAAAGGAGAACTCCTTAGCGCCAAGGACCAGCTACTCTGCTGGTGTCAATAGATATGGCAGTGTCACTGAAGTCGCTACTGCACTTCCCCTACTTGCTTCCAAACGACTCTGTGTTTAGTGTGTAGGGAGGAAGATGCAAGAAAGCCTGGGGCTGTGAGCAGGTAACTTCTACAACACATTCAACTTGTCCTAAGTAAGAGGTAGCTGAGGGGACTAAGCTGTTCCTAACCTGGCTGATGACTCGGACAGCCTCACAGCAATAACTGCCAAATTTTAACTGGGAAATTCCCCTCTTCTGACTGAAACAAACATTCTGTTGTGAGACATGAAGGGAGCAAAGCAGAGAGAGGGAAGGGGGACATGCCTGAAGGGAAAACCCTGTGAAATGGCAAGTATTCCAGGTACTTAGATCAAAGGAGAACACAATGTGTGTCCTGAGAACTGTGTTTCTGAATTGCATATTTTTAGAAACTCCTTGAAAATTGCTTTTCTTTTAATAACTGCTAGAAGTACTCAGGCTCCCAGTAGGTTGCCAGACCTCAGCTGAGTAAAGGTTAACGCCCTTGATGTAGGATTAGGATAAAATCATTCAGACTCTAATGGTCTGCTGCAGTAACAGTGCAACTGGCTGGAGTACAGACAGACTCAAAGATTCAGCTTTTCTGTCATATCCCCTGTCTTGCAGCTGGTGCCCTACCTTCAGTCAAACCTGACGGGATTCCAGAATCTGGAAATCCTGAACTTCAGAAATGGCAGCATTGTGGTGAACAGTCGAATGAAATTTGCCAAACCTGTGCCTCGGAATGTCACCAATGCTGTTTACATGATCCTGGAAGATTTCTGCAACACTGCATATCACACCATGAACCTGGCCATCGATAAATACTCCCTGGATGTGGAATCAGGTAAGGACAGCAGGGAAATGCAGCTTATAACAAGAGATCCAGAAAAAATTCTGATTTAACTGCTAAGGATCCCAACATCTCAGAGGCTGCCCACTGCTTTTATAGGTTGTTCTTTAGAACGACAGTCTTTCATAGAGTAAAAAAACACAAATGAGAATCTGCTCTGGGACTGAAGAGATGAAAGTCAAAGTGAGACCCAGACAGAGAAAGCTGTATAGGGTCCATATAGATTTATGGAGAAAAATTAACTCACTGAATACTCTGTAAAATGCCCCTGTATTTGACCTGGGGAGTGGGGAGCAGATGGCTCAGGGAGACCAGTGGTGCCTATCTCTCCTGTGCTTACTTTCATGGGTGGTTTGAATGGTTATTCCCACAGGTGGTAGCCAGTTTACCTGCCAGGTGGGCATCTGCATGGTAACAGTTCCTGCCTCATGCTTGGGATGAGGTCTTGATTGCACTAAGACAGGACAGGCCCTCTTGCTTCACTCCTCTGATATAGAGAAATGTTGTTTTGTTTTTTTCCCCTGTCCAAAATAGTCAGTAGTTTACCATATAAGCAGTCCAGAAAAGTAAGAGTGCCGACCTGTTGGCATATGGTAGTTGTTATATAGATGGTCTAATTAGCGTGACAAATGTTCTGATATTGATTGTTTAGCTGTATGCCAGCTTCTTAAGCCAATACAAGTGAGTTATCTTGAATGCTACAAGCTTGTGTTCCTCACAGAGAAAAAGGCAAATCCCCTCACAACAGATGGTGAGTGCCTGACATCCCCCTGCCCTTCCCCATATGCTGCCTGGGTTTTCCATAGCAAGAAATGCTGGAGATCACCTGTGGTTTACTCATTTGTAAAATAGAGTTCCAGCAGACAGAGAAAATATGAGGTACTGTCTGTTCCAGTATGAAAAAGATCACTTCATACTTGCTTTTTTGACTGTTTGTTGGGTGGTTTTAGCCATGCCACTACATTTGCAGACAGAGGAATATTTGCTAGTGCTTGCTCACCTTAGCAGAACCTTTTGTTACTCAGGAAATATGCACACTGGATTTTTGTGGATTAAAAAGAGACCATTAGAGAAGACAGCAGCCAGCACCTTGTCTCAGTTAAGGCTCTCCACTTTCATTAATATTTTTTGCTCTGTGTATTGTTAGGTGAGCAAGCAGATCCCTGCAAGTTCCAGGCATGCAACGAGTTCTCAGAATGCTTAGTGAATCGCTGGAGTGGGGAAGCCGAGTGTGTCTGCAATCCTGGCTACCTCAGCATCGATGGGCTGCCATGCAACAGCATCTGTGACCTGCAACCCAACTTCTGCCTGAACGATGGCAAGTGTGACATAAGCCCTGGGCAAGGGGCCATCTGTAGGTAGGTCACTCTGCTGTTGGAAGTTGTGCTTCCTGGATGAAAACTCCTATAGTCTCCTCTATAGGAGGAATATATATAGCATTCTATAAGATTTCTCCAAAATTCTATATAGTATTGTGTAACAAGTGAGTACAGTAATTTCACGATTATAAGCCGCACCTTTTTCCTTGAAGAATCCAGCCTGCCCCAGTAGTGCGGCTTATATTCAGGTGCGGCTTATCTGTGGGCAAATCCCAGTGAAATGCCAACCCGGAAGTGAGAGCCAGCTGGGGAGGGCACCTGGGGCTGCCTTTAAAGGCTTCTCTGGTCTATGAAAACTGTTGCAACTTGAGCACCTGACACCAAACCCAGCTGGCAGTGATTCTGTTACTAATTTGTTACTTTGTTACACATGGATCCCCGCTTAAAAAAAAAAAAAAGTGCAGCTTATATTCAGGTGCGGCTTATATATGGACAGATCCCGTGGTCTACCCAGCTACCAGGAGGTGCGGCTTATAATCAGGTGCGGCTTATAATCATGAAATTACTGTAGATTGTGACTGTCATTCATGTTATGCTGCTCAGTGCAAGTCCCAGTACTAACATTAGTTTTCCTATGTGTATATCATAAATGAGACAGTAAAAAATTAATAGAACAGAAACATCAGAAAATAGAACTATCTAGGAATAAAGGTTGTAATGAAACACACTCAGTTGTTCAAATCACTTTTATTGAACTCCGGGGACAGAATTTTCTTCCAGAGGTTTTCTCAAGTAGCAAAGTGTTTGATAGTGTCATGTCACCTATGACAGTTAATTCCACAATAGAAATTTATACCTTACCATCACATTGATAGTGCCTAAATATGTTAAATATAGTGCTTTTGGTCTGGAAAGAAGAATAAAAGTAAATCATTATGCATTTGGGAAAATCATGTTGGTTCATAAAAGGTTGAAGGAACAGGCCCCAGATACTTGCTTAAAAAAAAAAAAAAGAAAATACAAATGCATCCAAACAGAATTTCTGTATTTTGCAGATAATAAAAAAGACTTTGTGCAAGATACAAATTGGTGATGCCCCTGACATGGCACTGTACTTTTTACTTTTCAAACAATGTAACTGTCTATTTTTAAAAATAGACTGTACCTATCAAAAAAATTAAGACAACTACTGCAAAGAGTATTACTACTAGTAGTTATTTATTACTTAATATGCTAGTATTTATTAAAAACTTTTTGAAAAAATTGAAGTATTGCTTACCACTTTCAGAATCTGTTTCAGATCATTATATGAGAAGAATTACAGTAATTTCATGCCTATAAGATGCACTGGAATATAAGGTGCACTTCTGGGTTGTCAGCAACTCTACCATACCTCGTCCATATATAAGGCGCACCGCCGTATAAGGCACACTTTTATTTAATTATTTTTTTTTCCCCAGCGGGGATCTGTGCTCAACAAAGTAATGAATTAGTAACAGAATACTGTCAGGTGCTCAATTTGCAAACAGTTTTCGCAGATCAGTATAGCCTTTAAACGCAGCCCCAGGCGCCCTCCCCTTGTCGCGGGCCCCGGCACTCCTTCCCGCCCCTGGCCTGGTCCAGTCCCCGGGCCCACGGGCACCTGGGCCCAGGTGGCTCCTGGCCCTGGGCCCCTCCTGGCACCCAGCCCCCAGCGGCCCTCAGGGCCACCAGCCTCCAGCCCCACCCAGGATTGCCGCCGAGGGCGGCCCCGGCTTGGCTCAGATCAGGGCTGCTGCGGGCTCGGACTTCTGGGTTGGCAATTTTCTGAACTTTGTCCACATATAAGGCAGACCGATGTGTAAGGCGCACTTTTGGAATTGGATCAAAACTTCAGTCAAAAAGGTACGCCTTGTACGCATGAAATTACTGTAAGTTGCTCATGTTTCTTATTAATGGGGTTCATTGATGTGCATGGTCATAATGGATAACAAATACTTTGAGTTTTTATGGAAGAAACTCCCAAACACATATAATGCAAATATATTATTTTTAATGATATATTTAAAGTCAATAATAACAACATTATAATTCCTACACTCAAGACAACATTAAGGCAGAAATGCCTTATGTTTGCCCAAACGGAATACTGCATTGGGCAACCATTCCAGAGATACAGTCTTGGACTCAAGTAGTTTATTTTATGTATCTATTTAGCCATTGTGAAGGTCACAATACTAGGAACATTCTAGTCAGCTAATATACCTTAATTAGCATTTGCATTACAAGATGATAAAGACAACTTCTTTCTCCCTTTGTAGTGTGGATATGTCACATGCAAGGCTCAAAGCAGGAGTTTTTCCTCTATCTAAACACCTTCCAGTTTTAACACCTCACAGGGTACTGTACATTACATAAACAGAGGTATTTTCCACCACAAATGTATTACCCTTTTGCCATTTTACCTACCTTTATTCAATGGTGGGATTAGTTCATCCAGCAGAGAACAAGGCACCTGGGAGACCTTTTTAGTGGCCTTTCAATACTTCAAAGAGGTTTATAAGAAAGGTGAGGACAAACACTTTAGCAGGGTCTGTTGTGATAGGACAAGGCATAATGGTTTTAAACTAAAAGAAGGTAGATTCAGACTAGATATAAGGAAGAAGTTTTTTACAGTGGTGTTGGTGAAACACTGGAACTGTTTGTCCAGAGGGATGGTAGATGCCCCACCCCTGACTTGGATGTGGCTCTGAGCAGCCTGATCTCATTGAAGATGTCCCTGCTCATTGTAGAGGACTAGATGACATTTAAAGGTCTCTCTCAACTCAAACTCTTACATGATTATCTACCAAAACTTATGTCCATAATAATAACAATAATAAAGAAAATTGGTGATTGGACAATGCAAATATATTTATTGGGGTGACTTAACTGAGGGCACATCACATAACAGGAACTTAAATACATTACCCAAAGCTTTTGCTGGTGTGTAATTTCCCTGTGGTTCTTTGTGGCAGGTGCCGTGTGGGAGAGAACTGGTGGTACAGAGGGGAGCACTGTGAGGAGTACGTGTCTGAGCCACTGGTTGTGGGTATTGCTATTGCTTCTGTGGCAGGATTCCTTCTTGTGGCATCTGCTGTCATCTTCTTCTTGGCCAGGACCCTTCGAGACCAGTACACTAAGAGTGATACTGGGGACTCCCAGGGGTAGGTGACACCATCTAATATTTTAAAACACATCAGCTACAATAAGGATAATCCTGTCCTAAGTCTTATATCACACAGTTTGCAAGAAACAGGATGTACAGGCACCTCCAAATGCCAGGCTTCCTTAGTGTACCTGCTGCCCTTCCAGGCTGCAGAGAAGCTCACAGTGTGTTTATTGCTCCCCAGGCAGGGTGACAGCCTCTCGTCCATTGAGAATGCAGTTAAATACAACCCCATGTATGAAAGTGACACGACTGGCTACAGCCATTATTACCGGAGATACCCGCAGCTAACGTCCTACAGTTCCACCAGTGCAGAGACATCCACAGACTACAGCAGTGAAGAGATCAGGCACATTTATGAAAACAGTGAGCTTACTAAGGAGGTAAATGACCTTGTTTTCACAGTGGCATGGGAAAGATCATGGAAGCAGTAAGGTTATTCCACACTTGTAACCTCAGAGCCCGATCTTTCCCCAGGGCCTATGCTCTAGAAAAAACAGGTTGCAGCTGCTGCAGCTATTTAAAAGAAGACAGAAAAGCTTGCTTTCCCTGCTTCCTTTTAGAGAAAGTTATGGTTTTGTTCTGACCTGTAATGAATTTCACATAATAAAGGAGCTGACCCCTTAAGTAACTTCATGGGAGTTGGGGACATTTGATGTATTACTTGACACAAATTTACCTTTTAAAGCCAACTATCTTATATTAGAGCAGTTGCACAGTGAAAATTGGCACGTCCAGGCCTTTTCACAGGGTGCTTTTGTTTTGGGTGTTTTCTCATTATTTTTAAAGTTTAAGTCTTTCTGTAACCTGCAAGTTAGATCACATCTTATTTCTTCCTCTACACACAGTATCCAAGGTTTACTCTAGAAGGCTAAGGAAAAGGGATTTTCATCCCAGAGCTAACCACAGATCCTTAAGCAACTGTGAGAGGTGTGAATCCAGTATGTAGCTGGTAGGCTGACTGGTGGGCGAAGTATCTCTGAGAGATAAATGGTTTTGTTAAATCCTGTTGAAGTGCTAGACTCTGTCCAAACCCTGCTTTTGATTTAGAAGTGAAGTATTACTGAATTCAAATGAAGTGCTTCACTGTTTTTTTTTCTTAATTAGAAGAATTATAATAAAATAAATAAAATAAAGAAGAACTTTAGCATTGGAGTGCCCAGTTTCAAGCTCCACTTTTGGAAATAGCAACACACAGAAGCTTTATTTTCCAAAACCCAGAAATCAGTTATTTCAGTAACATTCTGATTTCTATTATGTACTTACAATTCTGTTCATTGTATTCTAGGAAATTCAGGACAGAATTCGAATTATAGAGCTCTACGCTAAAGACCGCCAGTTCGCAGAGTTTGTTAGGCAGCATCAAATGTGAGTGAAATGTCTTGTTTGGATAACTAACTCCTTTGATATTTTGTCCTGTGGCCTTTACTGCATTACTGTATTATTTTTTAAGGTTCTAGACATGCTAGGACACTAGAGGTTAAGATTTCAAGATTATTTTTGAAGAGGTTCAACCCTTTTACAGTATTTAATAATCCCAGAAGTCCCAGGGGAAAAAAAAAAAAAGAAGCCGTGAAGAAGAATCCCAGAGTTAATGGATGTCAGAGCTCTGACATCAATTTAGGTCCTTGAAAGCACATATAGAATCTTATTAATTCTTCTGGTGTAATTCCCATTGCCCTGTGATTTATTTAAAACCAGAAATTTAAAAAACCAAAACAAAAATGGTAGTTTGAGTTCTCAAGACCTGGCAGCTGAGCAACACTGGACAGATCACTGGTACAGTCCTGTCTGGTGTGGTGGGCACCAACTGTAACAGAAACTTTACAATTCCAAACAATTTATCAATCTGTGCTGTGTTCTTTGATGAAAACTAAGCACAAAGAAGGTCCTCAAGGGCTGGATTGTTACCATATACACTTGCATGAACTGTATTCCTGCTGTAGGAAGCTGCAAACCACAACTTGCTGGGTTACTTTGAAAGGTACTGTGGTAGAGTTCCTTGGCATCCTATTAAAAAAATATACAGTAGCAAAAGACTTGTGCTCCCAGATCTTCACCAATTTTTTTTAATTGAAATGAACAGCAGTTCCCATTTGTTCAATTTTTCATATTGAAAAGGATCAGTGTCTAGATTTTCCATAGCTGGAAAGTAGTAAGGCCTGCCTTGTATAAGCCTTGAATCCACTGTTTGAAAGAGGTGAACTTAATCACTGCTTTTCTGTTTTTCATTTCAGGAAGCTGCTTTAAGAAAAAAAGAAATTGGTAGAATACACGTGGGAGATAAATGCTACCTTGCTGCCCCAGCAATGGGCTCAGATGTAACTGCAAAGTTACTTATACTCAACATTGCATGGATGGATACAGATGTTTTCTAAATGAATGGCTAAAATGTACAGATATCTGTTTATCTCAATTTCTTCTGTCTTTTCCATGTAAAGTGACACTTTTAAGAGGCAATCAGAAGTGGCAGAGGTTATACAAGTTCATTTTTCTTAAACTTCAAAATGGACATTGAAAGATTTTGTATACAAAGGCAAAAAAAAAAAAAATCTCCTCAGATAAGACAAGATACATGTACAACCAAAATAAAATGCACATTGAAAATCCCTGCCTGGCATTTTATCCCCTCACTGGAGGTTCCAGTGGCAATTTTATGGGTATAAAACACTTGTAGAAGGAAATATTTGATTTGCAAAGGAATGAGTTGTAGAAGAGAACTATTGTGCTAGTGTTAGCATTATTTTAAAGCATTCGCAAAATTTAAAAGCAGACACAAACAAAACCTCACTGGAAAATCTTTTCTTCTACATAGATGCCTGATGTACATTTTGCCACCTGGCATTAGCAAAGCAGAGCTTTGCAGCCCCCCGAGGGCTCTTCCTGGAATTCAGCATCACCACTGCCTGTCAGTGACCCCATGGGGAGCCTTGGCCAGGCAGGACAGTGCTGCTGCAGCCCTCTACAGTGTATTTAATGCCAGCATGGTTGGTTCTCCAGCTCATTCTGGAAGACACACAAGCTGGGGCACAGAAGGGCTTCTATCATACAAACATTCTGTGAAGCTTAAGTGAATAACATTGATTTTTACTTTTTTTTGTATGTAGACATTTTGTTTCATATTTTGTACATTAATTGCATTATTTGTTGTGTGTTTCCTTCCCAGCTTGTTTTCAATAACAGTCTTAGTTGTTGAAATAGATGACTAGTTTTAATAATGAAATACTACACAGGCATTTGTGCCCATTCTTTTATATCTACATTATATTTAGTGTTTAATCAGTGTTGAATTCAGCCAACTAATATTTGAAATTACTGAACTGGGCAATAGCCTGCCATGAGCTCCCTTTCAAAATCATGTGCTTAAGCCCACGCACATTTAGTAGATGTCAGCACTTTCCTGCGGGGAAGGGAAAAACTGAAATTATTCTTAGCTTATTGGAAATCAGCATAGAATTTCTTAAACAGAAGACGTCAGCCTAAAGCATTTTGAAATTGCTGAATTGAGATGTGGACATCCAAGTAAAGAAGTAGAATTTTATCTGCAGGTGATGAAGAGAGTTCTGACTATGTTAAGCTGTGTTGGGGCTCTCTTCAGTCACCCAAGGTCTCTTGTTTAAGTCATTAACACAGCTGTCAGGGTTAGGGCACCAATTGCAATTATCAGCTTGTGCTAGCAAAAAAAGGCCAAGTGATTTATTTCTACAATATCTGTAGTTCTCGGCCCACATGTGCCAACAGCCACCTGATACATTCTAGAGTTAAGTGATAGTGAGAATTACTTGATTGTCTTTAGGCAGCTTAGCTAAACAACGGAATATTTCAATGCAATTTTTCTACGTGTCCTGGAGAACCACACTGGATCACTTGCGTAGTACCTTCTTGCCTTGAGTGGCAGGGGATGGGTATCAGAGCCACACATCTGTCAAAGAAATGCTTATATAAGCCACTGAAAGCCAAATACTGCCAAACAGCAGGAAAGTACATGGTGCTGCTGAACACTATGACCAGGTGTCATGAGACAGAGGCCCCATTCTACAGACTGGCCCACGGGCTGTCAGAGCAGCTGGTCCAGAGCCCCACTCCTTGTAGCCCTGCAGCGGCATGGCTGAGCCATCCTGTGAGCCCTCACCAGGGCCTGAGCTCAGAGCAGAGAACTGCTGGGCTCAGGGTGGGCAGCAGCTTGGGACTTGTTTCTGTGCAGCACAGCTGCCAGCCCTGGGAGATTTGGTGCTGCTCCTGCTGGGTGCAGCAGTGGATGGCAGCTGGGATCACAGAGGTATTCTGTTGTGCACAAGCTGATATGAGGCTTACTTACACTGAGTATGAGGTGTTTCAGTGAATATACAATGATACTTTCTTTGTGTGTGTGTGTATACATATGAACATGATGGTATCTTTTCACTACAATAAAAAATTATTTCCAAGATATTTTTTCTATAACATTCATGTAGAGGCTATGAGTTTGACATGGAGAAGGCATCTTAGCCATGGGCCTTTGTGTGTGTAGGATCAGAAAGTTGTTTTAACAGAGTTGGTTACGCTGTTAAACTCCTTTGCTAACAAAAGTGCCAAATATAGTTCATTAACACTTGCAAGGTTATAGTCTGAAGATTTGTGCTGGAAAGCACATACCTGAGTGCTTTGCTTTCAGTTAAACTCTCGTGAAGGTGTTTTATCCTTAATCAAAAAGCCAAGAATCTAATGAATGATTGACTTTGACAGAAAACAAGTGTTCAGAGATGCAAGACTATCACCTTTTCAGGAATTGCGGGCTTGTCTTGTACTTGCTTTTTTGCAAAACACGGAGCCTTGCACAGTAAGAAGCTACAAGATTCCAAGTAACTGAATCTCTGTTCCATGAAACCCCACACTGTGAGCTTTGTGTGCTGCTGGATAACAATTTAGTTCCAGAAAACAGGCTTTTTCAGGTTCTCAGAGACAGATGAAACTAAAATTTCTCCTATCTCCTCCAAACAAGGCAGCGCATGAATAAATTTTCCTAAAAACCTTGTAAGAACTTGCAGCTTAAATGTTAGAATGAAAAAGGCCTTTTATAATCAAGAGTTTCATTCACATTTCTCATCAGGCCTGCTGGAATTGGCCCTTATTCTGGAGTATGAGAGGACTTTAAGGCCTTTGCCACATGGATCCTGGGAAAAGAGGCATGCTAGAGGTCCAGCATACACAAAGCAAAAATATTCACCAATACCAATTTATCTATCTGTAAGTATCATGGGACAGACACAGAATGACTCTATACAGCATAGGAAATGGCTCAGGGCATTGTTACTGTTTTAAATATTATTGAAAAACTCACAGGGCTTTTGTGTTGGTTTATTTGAAGAGTCCTACAACAGCAGCAGCCGCAGTCATCCATCCACTACTTGATCCAGTTTGGGAACAGATATATCAACTTCTACATAACATTGATCCATTTGCTTTGGTTTTGCAACTGGAAAAAATTTCCAAAGCTCTTCCTGGACCAGACTTTTTTCATTCAGACAAAGTGGGAAAGTTTTGGTTTTGCCATATTACCACCAATTGGCTCTCCTATTCCAGATTATTAATAACCCCCAGGAATTTTTGTTGAGTTTCCATCCTCTTGGACTCTTGTTTGTGCTGCTACTCACCGTCCTTGCTGGGTCCCCCACCACACTGGGCAGTGCTGGCAACTCTGCTTGGGGGATGGCAGCAGGTTGCAGGGCTAAAATGTCATCTTGTCTAACCTGCTACAGCTGTTCTGAGCCTGTGCTTTTCGTTTTCCTGTGTTTCCAGTTAAACACAAAAGTAGATTTCAACTCTTAGTTGTTTCAGGATGAAAAATATCTTCAAATACTAGAATTTTATGAGATAGATGGCAATTTATATTTTTAAAAAATCAGTTCTACCATCAGCATATCTAAGGACTTTGTTTCTGCACTAAATATATAATTTGGAGTAAACTATACTTAAAGCCTGACCTTTTAGAAGGGGGCACTGCACCCAGATCTTATTTATACAACTAAAAAAAAAAAAGTGATTATTTGTCTTGAGTCATTGGAGGTTTAAATGTGGTTCAAAAATCTCTCAAGCACAAATTAGAGTTAGTGTTAATTAGGCTTGTGGTTGCATCTCCACAGCTGATTACCAAATGGGGAAACGATGCTTTTCTGGAAAGGCTGCCATAGAAAATTGAACAGAAATGAAAATGGGAACAATAAAGGAGATGGCTATACATCAAAACTTTAAGTTGTAACAAGGGCATGTGGCTGGATAAAAGAGAGCAAGTGAAGAGGTAAATTTTCAGAGGTGAGCTTACAAGCAATCTAAAGTGTGAAAGATTTCCATCTATTCATGGGAGACAGCTACAGCGAGAAAATTCACTCAGCCCCACCTAAAGAGGATTACGCAGTGATTATATGGTCTCTTGTCTCAGAAAAGGAGGGGGATGCAAAACACTTCCAGCAGCGCAGGACTTGTCTCCTACTGTGACCTACAGGTAACTGACTGCAGTTAACTGTTTGTAGGTCCCATCATCTAATCAGCAAGGCAGTGGCTTTTCTTCCCATCCCTATTTTCACATGGAAAGATCAGAATGTTTTGATACAGTCCTCCAGTAAACTAGAGACTGCTGCACAGCCTTTGTTTTTTTCTTTCTTGTCCTTTACTATTTATTATTTAAAGTTTTGATTAAAAAAAATTACATCAAAACAACCAGAAACAATAACAACGACAACAAAAATCAAAAAACCTTCCCACACTTATTTTTAATGTTTGCTTTTTATGTGCCTCCCTTAGGCATGGATGCAAACCCACAGCATGGTGGGAAGGCAGTGTGTTCTACAGAGCTCTTCTCACCTTGCTCTTCCCACCACAGCAACATTTATAAAGTCAGCACATTAATATGTGTTAGAAAAACCCCTCAAGTTTCAAAAACAATCCCACACTGAAATTTCCTCCCAAGGCTGGCAGGTAATGTGAATGGGATCCCTATAAACACAGAGATTGACCTTTCAAGAGACTTAAACCTTCAGCATTAAGCAGACAGCTCCTGATGGGATGTGGGACACTGAATACAGCAAGCTAACAAAAGTGGAAGCAGTGAGTATGTAACTTGAGAGTAAGCTTGGTGGTAAATGCTTTGGGGTTATCTCCAGTATCGATGACACCGTGGACATTTTTCTAAGCACAAAGTATATGAGTGCTTTTCACTTATCTACCATGAAAAGAAGGGAAAGGTGTTCAAACAGAGAACCAGTCCACGGTTTGCAGGCAGACCAAACCAGTCTCTAAAAGGGATCATTTAGCCTGGAACAATGGAATAAAGTCATGTCAGAAAAAACAAAGTAAACAAAGAGGTTATATTTTAAAGTTTTTTTTCCTATATAAGGAAGAGGAGAAACAACCCATTAACCATTATGATTTGATAAACCTACAAGTCAATAAACTGCTTTTGTGTAACTATCCTTAATTTTGCTTTGCAAAGCGCAGAACTATGAGCATTTTGCCCAGTCAGGCTTTCTGCAGCCTGCTGCTGCCACACCCAGAGATAAGCAAGGAGGAAGGATTAAGTATGCTGTGTGCATCTATGTTTGGATATTACATGGAAAATTTTACTTCTGAATTAGTGAGGGATGTACATGACCCGGTAGAGCAGAGGTTCTGCAGCTTCACTGCTCAGCACCTATTCAAGAGCTCCTATCAACTCTTGCATCAAGTACTTTCAGCTGCCTGTGAACAAACCTGTAAACTATGCACTGTTCCTCTTCAGATGGAACACTGCAGCACTCCTTGTCATGATATAAAAATCTAAAGAATCTCTAAAATACCTAAGCACTTAACAAAACTTCCCACTCTTCAATTATTTGTGTGCATAAAGCAGGTTATTTTATAACATGAGAAACTTGATCAAGGGGGAAAAGCCCCACAAGACAACCAACAAAAAATAGGAGAGCTGTTCAGCCCTGTAATACAGAAAACTAAAGATGAGAATTGTCCAACACTTGTGTGAACCTCTCATGAGCATTTTTTAAACCAGCTCTAGTTAACTAAGCCTCCTGACATACAATAGTTGTGCCCTGTCCCCATTCTGCTCTGGGAAATGGGAAATCTCAAATTTAGCAAAGATCAGTCATCAAACAGAGGATGCATTCAGGGACCAAATTTGAAAATCAGAATATTTATCCAGCTAAAAATGAGAGGTCATGCAAAATCCCACATAAAATGAATGCTGAGAAACAGAACTGGTACAGCAAAATGCCATTACTTACTCTGTTTTTAACTGCATTTTCTAAGACCATCAGCTGTCTCACACACCCAGGATTATTTGATCATTTCAGGACATCTGCTGATCTCCAGTGTGCTTGCCTCAAAACCCTGCCACCCTGAGCTTTCTTCCCTCTAGTTAGTATCGAAGAGCTTCTGCTTGGAAAGGCTTAATCAAAACTTAGTTTCAAATTAAAGAAGCAGCCCAGCCCACCACCAACACCAATACTAACTGCTGTATATCCATATCATTCAGAATGCTTTTGAGGCTGGGAGGGAGGAGCAAAAGGTGGGGAGAAAAGCAGAAAAAAGACAAAGCTTGGCTACAGTCTGAATCAGCAACAACCGATCAGATACAAGTCAATGTGAAACTGTAGAAAGGGAAAGAAATTTCATCCACCTGTCTTTATGGGATCTTTCAAAGGGCAGGACAAAGACCTTATAACAGCCTACTCTAGATAAAAGGTTTTTATTTGATTCCAACTGCTTAAACCTCATTTGCAGCTACCTTCAAAATACCATATAGACAAACAGGGTTCTCCCGAGAATCAGCAAAAAAGACCAAAGCAACCAGAGCCTACCAAGCAAGTGTCAGCTCAGTAAAGTTGCCATAAAATATGCAGACCACAAACAGCTGATAAGAGGGAAGAGTGCCAGCTTAGCTTGGTTTCAGGGCAATGGTCTAAAGATCCCATGCAGGGTAGCACAGGCTGAAGTTCAGAGAAGGCTGACTTGCCCTCCTGAATAAGCTTTTCTACACGCACTCTAAGGTTGCTCAGGTTGCTGCCAGACTAGGGGACCTCACAGAACACAGAGAAAAGTGATGGCTTGATCAGTGCTGATCTGCTGCTTTGACCAGCAGCTGAGCTGTGGAAAAGCAGGTTGGCTGCAGCTGGCAATTTGGAAAGGATCATCCCATGGGACAGCCCACATCACCCTGGTCCTTTCACCTCACAGGTATCCTGTCAGCAAGAACCCCATCCATACCTCACTCCCCAAGCTCACTCCCCAGTGATGACAGGGGAGCTCAGTTTGGCCAAGAAGGGATGCCCTCGCTTTGGTGGGTGCTCATTTCTGGCACACACAGAGCTCTGATGGTTCTCCAAATGGCACAGGCTGGAAGGGTTCTGGCCACTGCTCCCTGCCAAGGGTGGAACACTGATACACTGCAGCTGCCAGACATCTTCCAGTGTCTCTGGAGCAGACAACCACAAAGACAAAAGTGTTCTCTGGTTTCAGGATCTGACAGTTCATCTCATAGCTTATGGAAAGTGGTTTCATGACTGACTCCTCTGCAGAAGACATCAACTACTGGTACAGTCTTTGCTTCTTAAAGGAAGACTGAATAAATGCAGTCTCATTCCAACTGTCAGCATAAGGTTGGAAATTTTACTTGCTTTGAAATTGTGTCTTTAAATCATGATGGAAATCTTATGCCTATCAGTTTAAAAAAGCAATCTCTTAACTTGGGTATTGACACATTACTGAGAAATCTGCCACAAGGTGTTTCTAGAAGCAATGTGTTGTAGTCAGGGTGCTCTCTGCAGAAAGCTGGCTGAACATCACCCTGGGCACTTATTAGGCTGAAGATCATCCAGCCATTGAACAAACCCCTAAGTGCGTCCCAGAACTGAACCATCTTGAAAAACTGATCTAGGTAAACTCCTTCGAAACTAATCCTTCCCTTCACACCTCCCTCCAAAACTGCCATCTACCCACACAGTCACCAAGGTTCAATCTTTAATAAGCTTTAATAAGCTTCAATATGCTCTGCTCTCAGAATCTCAAGACAGTCTCATCCCAGTCCAATAGATTCTTCCCAGCAGTGACAGTAAGCACCATTGCTCACAGTAGAGCATTTTTGGTAGCAATAATTAGCTAATCCACCAGAACATATATCACTTCCCAAGTTATCAAACTTATCTGCAGTTTGCCTCTCTGCTGAGGCAGACCATCCATATCCACTGGAGACTGCAACGATATGGCTCATTTCACATAAGCCACCAATTCACTATCAGAGGACAATTGATTTTCTAGTCAGCACTGAATCTCAGGAGCACTCATAAAAAGCCCTGTATACTCTACAGACTATACATTTCATCTGAACATTGCTCACATAAATAAGTATGGACGTTAATGAAAGGGAGGTGGCAACACTAAAAGGTGTTGAAAATTGTTTTAGGAATAATGAATGCTTTGGGGATTAACAGTAGCATATGGTACCTTTCACCTCCAATTTACTGGTACAAATCCAGCTAGAGTAGCATGGATAAAAACCTTTACCATCTGGTGACTTATTTTTTTATGGAAAATAAACAGGTGTTTACATCTGCCACACATAAAATCCACCATAACTGGAAGTCTTGTTGGCTTTCTCAGTAGATAGATCAAAGAGGGCTAGAATACTTTTCTCCGTCCCCAGAATAACCTCAGTCTATTTATCTGAAAAGTGAGGACAGCTGAATGTCAAATACACCCACTTCCAGAATCTGCCAAGTTTCCAGTCTTTCTTAGGGAACAGAATAATTTATGGCTTTCAAACCAAAATCTCATCTACTCCTTTATTCCACCACAACCCCTCGAAGCAGTAGGTGTTACAATATTCTCATTTTCTAAAAGCATTTTCTAGCTTTTTTAATCATTGGTGCTATAACAGTGCTACTTAACAATAATTCACATTTAGCAGCTCTCAAATCACCCTTAAGAAGGAAGCACAAAGTACGTAATCAGCTTCCATGCCTCAGTGAATTCTTTTAAAAATTATGCTTTTTTAATTCAAGAATACCATCCAAGTTTGAGTTACCTGGGTTGTTCATGCTTGCTCTCCCATGTTCCAAATTCTCCCTATAAGTTAGAAAAACTTTTTTCTAAATAAATTATTATCGTTATTATTGCAAGCAGTTAGTATCAGTTTTAAAATTAATAGCAAAAGGTACATAAGTATCCTCTGAGTTTCCTCTTAATTTATCACTCAGAAATGTGGAAATCACTTTATATATTGCAGAAGTTACTAGCTGTTTAATATATCTAATCTTTCTTAGTGGCATATGTGAGCTTCTCTGAATAACTGGGAACTGGGATAGTCAGAAGATAATTTGCTTGCTTTCTTTAAAGTTCTATTTTTATCCCAGAGCAAGTAGTGTGTTTTTGGTTAGGGCTGAATGCAGCTCCTTTCCCATCATGAAAGGACCAGGTACACAAAGCACATCAGAGAAATCGCTTAAGTTTCCTTGGCAAATCTGTACCTGCTGTTTTCCAGCCTCTTAATAAAAAAGACCAAACCAATAAGTGTTCTTATTTCATTACCCCATATACACTTTAAATACTACTGATCAAAGCCTGACAATGCAAACTAGACATTTTCTGTTCTTTCTCCCTTGCCTGTTTATCAGGATGATTAACACGCACCAAGTAAGACAAAGCTAGAAATAACTAAAAGGGATTGCGACCTGCCAGAAGCACCATCTTCCAAATCATATGTTTTTTCATACTCCAGTCATACCAGCTCCCTGGTCTGACCACCCTGGTCAGGATACACCCTCTGGCAGGGCTCCCCAGGAACATTTCCATGCATCTGCTAAACTTTTCCAGGTATCTTTGGCTTTTATCCTTACTCTGACAAGTACATTCATATTAAAATAAAGCATCAGTGACTACTAAGTCACCAAATATTCGGAGCCAAAAGCAGCCCTGTGCAACAGAGAACAGTCTGCATTACTTTGAAGTGACCAAGCTCCAAGCTGTAGTTTAAACATAGTGTGCACCTTGGTCTCTGTAATGACTTCTCCTTCCAGCTCTTGCATGCTATTAATTATACAGCTGCTGAACCACAGTGGAATTCCCGGGTGAATGAATGTGCAAATTTTCAAGGGGTGCTCTTCTAAAAGTGAAGTGCAATGCATGAAGAGTTACTTAAGAATTTCAAGGACCAAAAAGTGCATGGGTCCAGATGCCTGCCATATCTGCATGGCCTATTAGAAAGACAACTCTGTCTAGGATTTTCTTGACACTTATCCATGTAAAATTTCAGGGCTTTGTTCTTCAGATTCTTCCATATATTTGTGGCACAGACAGAAAGCAAGAAGACTTAATTTGAGCCTTGCTTTCAGATAGTCCTGACAAATTTCCTGTCTCGCATCAGAATGAATGGCTTCTTTAAGGCTCGCTGTCAGCTGACGCACTGCTCTAGCAAGTTTTCCAGGAGAAAAACAACAACAACATAAATACAAAACCATAACTGAAAATTAGCCATTTGACACATGTTTAAATACAATTACAAGCTGGCTGAAACTAGATGGAGTCCTAGAAAAGTGATAAAGGGACAAAGTTTTCTTTGAAATGGACAACTAAACATCAACATAAGCTTGTGTTGTTCTTAACAAAAGGTAAATCAGGACAGGAGGTACCAGAGACTCGCTGTCATTCCCTAAGGATGTAGTAACATTCTTCTAGTTGAGCTTAAACCCAGAGTTCGGACTTGGTGCTAGTCACTGGATTTATATTTGTAGTAATACATAAGGAAAACTGACTCTAACTTTGTAATCAGCAGCTTCCTCACTACCAGAGCAAGTATCAGCCTTGTATGCCTTGTTATCTCTTTTAGCTCAATTTTCAAGTGGGGATGGGGAATAAATAAATAAGTAAAAGAAACTATTAAATGCAGACTAAAAAAAAAAAAAAAATACAAACAACTACTGCAGCAGACTTCAATGCTATTAGATTTACCAGAAAACAATCCGAGAAAAAATTGTATGTGCTAAGACTTCATTTCTTCCCTTTAGTTTCTTTTTTTGCTCCTTTAATTTTCTCACCTTCTCCCACTTCTTAGCTGCCTTTCTTATGAGTATAATCTAGTATAATCTTTCCCCAGTTATAAAGTAGTACTTGAAAGAGTGTTGCACACTGAATGACACTCAATCTTCTCATGTGCTATCTCAGGTGTCTCAACTTTAAACAATACTTTGTTGTCCCCTGTCC
>VRYO01001681.1:5129333-5157006 GCA_009812075.1 Sialia sialis | reverse complement strand
ACTGATCAGTCATCCTCATTAGCCTGGGAGCTCTACCAGGACTCATCCTCTGCCTCCAGGAATAGAACTACCTCCTCTTCCACTGTACTGCTCCACAGCACTGCCATCCCATCCCATTTAGTGCCACCTCCCTTTGCTGTCCCACTCTCTGTGCTACCTCCAATAGAAAATTCTTGTCCACAAATGTCTGTGGAGATTTCCCTGCCTTCCTTTTTGAAACACTTTCAATGACTGGGGTGATTTGGGTGATTTTCCACCCTGACCCCACAGAAATGCTTTCCCAGTAGGAAATCTACGTACAGATTTATCCAACAAGTGCTGCTAACTTAAAAAATCCCACCAATCCAAACTTACAAAACTAAGAATAGGAAATTCAACTTCCTTTTAATAACATAGAGACGAGTATCCCATTTCCATTTTATTTTATATAGCTATAAACACACCATTCTCATATTCTGCAATTACATCTCGCCTTGTACATTTAGTTTACAGAATCATGTTCAATTTCCTCTGCTCTGGGCCACATTCCTAGCTGTCACAGGGCTTCTATGTTATTCTAGGCAATCTGCTAAGTTACTAAATATCTGGAAGTCTGGAGCACCTATTTCCTCTTCAATAGAACCAAAATAAATACTTGGCTTTCTCAGATTAATGGTAGGCCAAATCTGATCTGCATGGCTTTTCCTCAATCTATTAATTGTTCTCCTCTAATAATTAGACAAGGATAATGATAGTGCCTCATTTGGGTGCTGAGGAGTCAGTAAAGCACTTGAGGAAGGTTCACACATAAGCTGTACAAATGAATCATAGTAGAAGAGCAAAACTAAAACCCAACAAAAGCCTTTAAGTCTGGCCAACAATAAATAGAAAAGCAAAGCAGAGAAACACCTCAAACTCTAATTGTGAAGGATAAAAGAAAGATTAATGGAAGATCCTATAATCTGTTAAACAAATATTACCTCTCCTCCAAATTATATGTAGAAAATTCTCTGCATTTACATGGCTGACCTTATGTCTCACTAACCACAGTGTCAGGGTCTCACAAGTTGTCAAGTGGCATAAGGAGTAACAGTTGTCTTAAATTAAAATTGCATGCTGAATTAGCAGCACAAAGGCGCATTAGAAAGAATGAAGGAGAAAACCTGGCCAAACTTCTTTTCAGTTTTCATTTATCCTTTAAGGACAATCAGGAAAGCAGATGGTCTGTCATTCCTGCACAGCTTCTGAGTAAAGAAAGCTGATCCATTTATTTAATAGTCTTACCTCCTGTCAGTCCTGTCTTTGGCAAATGGCATATTGCAAGCTTTCCCCTTACTACAAGACTTCTTTCCTGTCAGGCTTGGAAAAATTTAAGCTTTACTGTCAGTCAGATGAGTCCCTTTATCCCATTTGGCAACAATCCAGCAAGTCTGTAAAAATAGACTGCCATCTGACTAAGCAACTGAGAGACTGTAGGACTTGCTAGAATGCAACAACCTGAATGATGGTTAATCAGCTGATGCCTTTCCAGAAACGCCTTCTGACTGCTCATAAAGCATAGAAGACTTCTTTCAATAATGGGCTTAAAAGAACATATTTAAAGTGGGCATTTGCTTTGTTTTCTTTGGTCTGGGATGTGTGTTTGTGTTTTTGTAGCTATATTACAGCTTCCTGGTTGTAAAGGTTTGTTAACTTGAGCCTTTCTCATGAGATCTCTCTAGAAAGTCTCATAATATTTTCTTTTCACCTTTTGTGTTTTGGGACAAAAGGGAAAGATAAGAGACTCAAATCAAGCATAGTTCAGAAGGCCTTGATTCAGAAGATTTCTGCATAAAGGCTGTTTGATGTAGTGCATACCAGTTTGTCATACAGGAATGACCATTCTTGTCTATTAGGAAAGCAGTAGACCAGCATGGTTTAATATTTGTGAAAGTGAAGTATTTCATGGTACTCTGACAGTATTAAGAGTATTTTGGTATTATTGACAGAAATTTTTTCCTTCTAAAATAAATTAAACTCCCTCCATTCAGATCAATCACTAACACAAGCTAGAAAGAGTCAACAAAATAACTGAAGTGAAAGAGACTCCTCCTCCTTCCTCTCAATATTTACTTCACCAGTTTAGTCTCCTGAACAGGGTAACCTTGAATAAAGAAATTAAGTGGAAATGACTTACTGACATCAGTCTATTCTAACATTTCAAGCTGAATAATAAAATGTGATGGCTTCAAATCAATAAAATGATTCTACGCTATCAAATCTAACAATTAATAATAATATCTGAGAAATTTTTGAGCTGTGTGTACAGGCTCTGCCTCACTGTTAGAACTTCGCATTTTGGATCACAGGCAAACACTTGCTTTTCCAATACTGTTCTTACTCCCTCGCTCTCAAATGTGTTTAAGCACACTCTGCTGGAATTTCTAGGCTGGTACTTCACTGGGAATTTTTTTCACTCATGCTTTTCCAAGTAATTTACTTTTATACCTATACAAATGATAATTATAATTAAAAGCCCTGTATTATTGTCAACATTGTGCCCTAGAGATGCATTAGAAATGGTACCTGCACTTCAAAGAATAAGCATACTGTTTTAATTAGAAGAAAGCACCAGTATGGGACAATAGGGAAGGAAATTTCAGGGAAGTATTCAATACCTAATTAAAGACAGGGCATATATTAGACTATTACCTCTAGACTGCTATCCCAAATTACCGTGGAAGACTTTGTTAGCATAGAAACACATAATCACAGGATGATTTTGTGCAGGTGCTTTTATTGAAGAGCTCTGGGAATCAGGGGTACAAACCCAAATCTGACTCCAACATGGATTCAAGAGGGACATGTTTTTATACTCTTTTCATTATGTAACTATATAATAATTATTAAACCAACATTGTTCCATTGTATACATTGATCTTATCCAAGCATAGATTCTTGTGACTTTCATCAGGTCACCAAAATACCCTTTCTTATGATTGTTATTACGATTAAACAATAATATATTCAATTTACCAAACAATTATTAAATTTACCAATCATATTATTTATCATATGATGATTAAGCAGGCACAGTTTCACATGATTCAATAAAGAAAAAGCTCAACGTTTGTTCCCAGGGCCTGGTTCCCTCTCCCAGGCCTACCAGACCCAAACTTTCCTTCCAGCCCTGAATCTATTGTATACAATTCCCGTGATTTTAGAAACATTTTTAACCCTACACTATTAACTTTAATGATAATCTTCAAGAAAAATTTAAATAAATGCTCTGTCAAATATAAGAGGAAAAGCCCATTCCAAGAGAAAAGTGGAGATGCGCTATTAATTTAATTCATTTGGATCACAATTATCCACATAGAAGGGAAGAGTGGAAAGAAGAAAGTTCCTAAACCTTACTGTTACCCACCCTACTATTTTATTATTATAATTATTGCCTTAAAGACATGTCATAGTATTCTATAAGACTAGGTGATCAATTAATTCAATACATCTCCAGAAAACAACTATGTATTTACAGTGAAATGGAAAAAAAAATTACAGAGGAAAAGATGTGTGTTTCAGTCCTCTACTGAAGTCTTTGAGGAGAAACACATCTCCAAGATATAACTACAATTAGGTTAGGAAAATTTGCCACTTTCTACCAAACTCCACAACAGAAAGATTTCTGACTGGAAATTGTACATCACTGACTGGTCCTGTGAATCCTGTTAGAAGGCAGAGAAAGCTGTCCACCATTTTGCAGCTGGGCACAACCCATTCACCACCATGCTGAAGTTTCATTTGCTTGGTTTTTTGTTTGAAACGAGAAATAACATCCTTTTGCAAACAAATGGCAGCGACTGGTTTGATACAAACATTAGATGAAAAGTCTCCCGGTTTTGTCTACTGCCCATGTAATGTTACTGGACAGCAAATGTTTTAGATCTTGCAGAGGATATATTCTTAGATCCCAGGGCAGACAGGCAAGTTTCATACTAACTTCCTTTTAAACATGGTGATTAGTTCTTGCTCTTGACTTTTTTAAATTGGGATATCAAAAAGGGAGTTCTCCAAGAGTCAAATTTTGCTACCTAGAAATGGAAAGCCTGTAAAGAGCAAATGCATACTAAAAAAGAAGAGATACCTAATCATAGCAAGAATATGTGCTCCTGATTTCTCCAACTGATACTCTAATCTGTTAGAAGGAAGGTCAGTTCAGGATTACTGTAATATATACTTTCCATTAGCTGGGGGCCTCCTGCTTCCCCATATGCTGCTTTTCCTTATAAGTGCAGGAAGGACTCTCATTCCAGTTGTGGAGCTGCATGCAGTCTGTATAATTTATTGTACTTGTGCTGATAAGGATAAAATGAACATTTAGGGTCAAAACACCTGTAGCTGCTCAGCTAATTATAGCAGGGGGTGAGTGTGTGTGGGAGAAGAAAAGAGAGTTGGCATGCTGGACTTGAACAGAAGATGTGAGCAAACCTGCACAAGTGTAAATGACAAGGGTTTACTGCAATGCAAATGCTGGCATGGCAGCTTGGTTTGTATCTGTCTCCTAGACCAAAAAGATAGGAAATGTGAGCTGCTGGAACATGAGTAACATATTCCCAGCTTCCAGCAGCATGAGCAAAAAGAGCACATTCATTGCCAATTTTTCTCCCTTTTCCTTTGAGCACCTGCTTTTGGGATGTGTGCTTTCCAGTACCTATTTTTTTGGGGTGTGTGCTTTCCATCAGCTATGAAAGCATTTATTAGTGCGCTTTGAGAAGCAGCTCAAAGCACAGATGAAAGTGGGTGTCTGGTGAGCACACAAGTAGTTACCATTCAGAGAGTTTTATCCTATTCAAGCAAAGCTGAGCTTCTAGTCCTGACTGGCCCCCAACATTTTTCCTCTCAGTTAGAGACACCAGTGATGGCTGGACAAAAAACTGTATAGCAAGGAGCTCTTCCTGCAGTCAGCTTGGATCATTCTGTGAAGTGCTACAGATTTTCATGCAAGAGACTGAAATTCAGTAACAATGTTCAGTGTGACAATCAGTATAAACTGCTGATTAAATAAAATACAGCTTAAAAAATACCTCCGCTGCTAAACTTGCCATTATTTCAAAAGGGTGTGTTTGAAACAAGCAATACTTGAGCTAAGGCCCTGCTGACCCACAGATCTGCTTCCCATGGTAATTGGATGGTTTACTTTACTTCCCAAGAAGTCCTATATGATCATTGGCCATGCTGGCCCAATATGATGATGAAAGTAGCTTTTAGTTCCTACACCGTTACGTAGCAGGGCAGTCACTCCTCCACATCCTAATTCTAGTTACAGTTAGGATGTTTTCCTTGAAGATTCTGGAAGAAAAAAAATCGTGTAACTGGCACACACACCAACATAATAATAATAATAATAATAATAATAATAATAATAATAATAATAATAACAGCAACAACAATAACAACCAAAACCCCACAAAAAAACACACAAAAAACATGCCCAACATAAAAACCCAAGCAACCAAGAAACCTTGCTGTCACAACCCACTTAAAAGAGCAGTAAATCCAAATTGTCTGTTGTATCCATGGCTAAAAGCCTGCAGAAAAAGAAGGACTGGAAAGAAGAGAAGCCTCGTATTTCAGGTCTAAATCTAATCCTAGAATTAGGGATTAAAACACAGGCTTCCAGAGCAAATGCAAAAATCTGTTTTGGTGAGTTAAAACCCAGTGTAAAGAACAGACAAACCAATACTGGTTCTTTCCATCTGATCATGGTGGAGTACTGGGAAATGTTTTCAGAAGTTTCCAGTTCCACACAGGGCCCAAGATTTCAGAAATATGTCTCAGAGCACACATAAAGAAGGGATGAAGTGCCACCAGTGATGTCTCTCAAGGACTCATCTCTTTTTGCTCCCTGAGTTCCATCCTTCTGCTAACTCCTCTCTCTTCTGTGCAAGGATGTTGTTGTAAATCTTAAAACTGAGAAGTGCTCTCACTGTTTCCAGGACTGCTAAGAAGTTTAAAAGTAAAAGTAATTGCTTCAAATTATTTTCCAGGTTTTTACTGATCCAACTTCTGTCTTCTGCAAGCTCAGATCTCCTACTGTAACTGAAATACATTTCCTTCATTCTCACTGATTCTGATTTTGCAATAGCAGTAAAAAGTAGTAATAAAAAAAGGTTCAGCCATACTTCAGCAAGCATTATCTTTTCTGCCTTCTTGAAGTGTACTAAGCCAAAGAGATGTAGCATTTTGGACAGTCTATAAAAAATGTTACCAAAACCTGTTCTCCCCAGAAAAGAAAGTGTTAGCCTTTACTGTCTCCTGTTTTGTATCCCTTAAAACCAGCTGTCTTGTTTAACATTCTCCCATTTTGTCTGCATTCAAGTTAAAATTCTGTGTGTTGATACAGACACTGCATGTATCTACTTTCTTTACTTCCATCAAAAAAATGAAACCAAACAAACAAAAAGTCTCAAACCAGAAAAAAACCTTGCCACCAATAAAACCTACACCAAACACCCCCCAACAAATCTAAATCCAACAAATGGACCTTCAGGGAATCCCTGCTTTAATTTCAATGAAGATTCTCAGTGAGTAAGACTCAACTGTAAGCTACTTAAGGGTGTTTGACAACTTGCAAGCACAGAACCGAGAAACATTTTACATATTGTTTTATGAATAGAAATATTTTAGATATTGCTTTATAAATGCCAGCTGTGCATCCTCTGTACTTCAAAAGCGAGATTCAGGCAGCACACGGGCTCAAACCACTAATGTTCATGTAAAGCAAAGGATGGACTGATGCTTTACCACAGCATCATCAGACAGATGTAGTGCTGATGCAACCTGCTTAGCAGTTTTGACCTGCTAAAGTCCTGAATGAACATTGATTGCTCAGGACTAGTCCCTCACCCAGCCATGACGTTTCTGTGAGCAATATCACTAGAAAATCTTGAGCAGGAAGCCCCTGCATAACTCTTTCTAGCCTGACAACTTAAGACAAAGTCTTCTAAACATGGATTTTCATTCCTAATTGGAGATTAAAGCAAGAAATTGGAGTGACCAGCATCTGGGGATTTTGATATTACTCTTGGTATATATTGTTGCCCTGCTCTTGTACCAATGCCTAGGGTTTGCTTCTGGTACCCTTTCTGTTACAATTACTGCTCACCTTCCCATCATGTTTTCCATGGAGCAGCAGCACACAGGCTATCAGGTAAAAACTTGTTTGCTAGACCAAATATATACCTGGCAGCCATGAATAAAACCATTTACCTTCTAGTTTATCCGGTCCTCTCTATTAATCCAGCATTGGAATTGGAACAGCTGTAATTGTGGTACTGTGTTATTGTGCTGCTGCAAGAGGGGAGTAACACGTTTGATTTGAGCTGCCAATAGAATCATGGAATATCTTCAGCTGGAAGGAACGCATTAGGATGGAGTCAAACTCTCTCCTCCTCACAGAACTACCTAAAAATAAACCATATGACTGAGAGTGTTGGCTAGACACTGGTTGAGTTCTGACAGGCTTGGTGCTGCGACTGCTTCCCTGGGTAGCCCATTTCAGTGACTCCCCTCTCTGTGAGGGGGCAGATTCCTATCCCCCCTCTCTGTGAGGAATTTTTTCCTAATGTCCAATCTGAACTGTGCACTGGAGATGCCGAAGCCTGTACCCCATTACTGCTGGTTCCATTATTTTTCAAACAGGATTATTACACACACAAAGCCGGGGCATCGGTGTGGTGTCCTCAGAAGTGGAGACCTGCACACAAGTGTGCCTGGACAGACCCTGCTCAGGGCTGTAGGTGGGAGCCAGGCAGTCTCTACATCCCTGATCCAAGCGCATCCCATGGGCTCCAGGTGCTGTGCTCAGGACACCACTGCTCAGGCATCATGGAAAGCACCACAGCTACAGCATTCTATTTATGTGCTAATATATATAGGTAATGCTGGTGATAATTGCACACTGTCTGCACACTAAAATACCTTTTAACAATATATTTTCCACATAATTATGAAATAATAATAATAATAATATACTAATTTTTATTAAATGATATTACATATAATTTCCTAATATGAAACTTTGGGTTGGAAAATCATGCAATGAAAACCCTCTGTTCACAGAGGAGACACCAGACCTTTGTTCAAACAAGGGGAGAGAGTCCACTGGGGCATAACTCCATGGGGTTTCTCTCTCAAGGTTTCAGGGGACCCAGCCTCCTTTTCCCCTAAACTCCCAGCTTCACACTGCCCCACTGACTGAGGATCTAGGGTGATACAGCCTTCCCAAATGGTCTAGCACATATTCCCCCCTTGAACCCATAATTTTCCTCCGAAGTTTAGAAGTTCAGTTGTTTGGTTCTGCAATAGACTTTGTGGGGACACATTTGTCCTATTATCCTAAAGTGCAGGAATTAAAACACAGCTTCCCTTGCTCTGCTACAGCCTAGAGGCCACTGCAGGGTCCCTGTCTGAGGTGACTGCTGTGCTCTCCTCCTAATGGTTATTGCTGTTTCATGGCTTGTGGTGGAGTTTGATCAGATTCTCTGAGGCCTTTTTGGGCTCTGGCAGTGCTTGAGGGAGTGAGCTGTGTGTTGATTTGGGTTTGCCAGCGTGTAGGATTGACACTGGGACACCCATGACTTGTTTGCTCGTTCACTTGTTTATTGATGCGTGGCTGTGTCTTTTGGGGTTTTGCAGCAACTGGGCTGTGTGCAGTTGACTGTGATTTGATTTCTGTGTGCATGGCTGAAATTGCATCTCTGGGTGTGAACTGCCCTCTTGTTTCAGCCTTGGTGACTGCAAGATTTGGTAGGCATTTAGAATTTTCATCCCAGGCTCCAGGAGAAGGAATCCCAAAAAGATTGTATTTTGATCTAGATTGTATTGCAAGGCTGGAAGAGGTTTGAAGGTGAACATTTAACAGCTGATGCTGTCTTGTGCTAGCCTTGTGTACACTGAGTGTGCTCTCTGTGCAGTGTGTGTCTGAGTGGAAGAGGAAAAAGTAGAAGGAGGAAAAAGAATAGAAACAGAAAATGGACTTTTAACAGACACCGGGGATACTTATTCGGTGTTAAATACCAACCAAGGAGAATTAAGCCAAGAAATTGTAAATGTTATTGGTGTGACTGGGAAGGTGAAAAATGAATTATTGTATAACCCCCTTTAACTTTAAATTTGGCAAACAGTGGATAACACTCCAGTTTTTATATATGCCTGAGTGTCTGGTTCTTCTTTTAGGAAGAGACCTGTATATTAGAGGCTCAGATTATATTTGCAGATGGAAAAATACAATTATTGGTACCCAAGACTAAAGCCATCGAGGCAAGGAATTTTATGTTGCAGGGAACACTGGAACCAGACAATTATGAAGGAACCCCAGAAGCCATAGAAAATGCAGTAACACCCTTGGTTTGGGCTGGCAGAGCTCTAGGCTGCTCTGGCAAGATCAGCATGTAAGCATTACCCTAAAACATGGATCAAAACTGGTAAGACAGAAACAATATACTTTAAAATTCGAAAGGGAATAAAGAGTTTAATAGAAAATTTCAGGGAATTTGGATTATTGACAGAATTTGAGTCAGAATATAACACTCCTGCTTTGCCAGTTAAAAATGGGATGGACAAGTATAGGTTAGCACAAGACCTATGAGAGATCAGTCAAATAGTCCAGGACATCCACCTGGTTGAAGCCAATTCTTCTACCCTGTTAACAGCCTTTATGGAATATCAACATTGGTTTACAGTGCTTTTTGAAGGATGCCTTCTTTTTCCTCTCAATACACAAAGTAAGAATATTTTTGCTTTTGAATGGGAAAGTCCTCAAACTGGCCAGAAGACTCAGTTTACCTGGACTGTGTTACCACAAGGATTTAAGAGTCCAGTGATTTTTGAGAATCAACTGACAAAGGAATTAGAGACCTGGAAATAGGAGAATCCCGAAGGGTTGGTCTGGCAGTATGCTGATGACATCTTACTAGCAACTGAAACTAATAGAAATTAGTTGCCTGGAATTGACTATCAGAGCTCATAATGCTATGAAGAGCCTTGAAATGGCAGAGCAGGAAAAAAATGGAAGAGCAGGAAAAAAAGTAAACATATGAACCCTGTGGAAATATGCTTCTAGCATTATTCATGCCCATGGGCTGTATGATAGAAAAGAGATCAAGAAAGTAGACTTGCAGAGAAAGCTGCATGAGAGGTTGTGCAACAAGGCATCTTAGCATTAATACATAAGAAAGTTATTTCACCTCCAGAAGTTAGCCCTGGATATAGTCAAGCTGATTCAAAATTAACTACTTAGCTCAAAGCCCAGAATAAAGAGGGTGGGTGGTTGGTGACTCCCACCACAACTGATGTTGAAATCGTGAAGGAGAAAGATCAGCAAACCCACTGGCAATTGGTCTGTGGACTCAGATGCTCAGTGTCTTCATGACAAAAACTGTCAGGTCTGTTACAGAAAAATGCTCGATTTATCTTAAAAATAATACTTTGAATTCAAAGAGACTGCCTCCAGGAATTTTAAGGAGACAAGTATTCCCTGGTGTTAGTAGACACCTTCTCCAGATGGCCAGAAGCTTTCCCCTGCTGCACCAATGCAAGGTTATGGAAGTCACCAAGGTACTCCTCAAAGAGATCATACTCAGGTTTGGATGTCATCTGATGGAGGTCCTCATCTTATATTTGAAGTGTTACAGCAACTTAGTGAGCAGCTGGGCATAAGTTGGGGTTTACATAGTCCATGGTGACTGCAATCTAATGGAAGGGTTGAGTTGATTAATTAAAACTTAATAGGGCACATTAACAAAATGTGTCAGGAAACTTTCTTGAAATGGCCACAGGTTTTACCTCAAGCCTTGTTATGAGTTTGAGTACAGGTCTGAACTAACCTGAAGGTAAGCCTGTATGAGTTTATGTTTGGGAGACCATTGCAACTTTCCCTGGATCTAAGGAACAAACTGGGAATCAAGAAATAGAATTTTTAATTCATTAGGGAAATTCTTGAATTAATTTAAAAGATTAATCATTCTCTCAGAACCTCTGACCCTAAAAACTTCGTTCATTTCAGCCAGGGATCATAAGTATATGAGACCTGGAAATCTGAGCCCCTTCAGGAGCACTGGGAAGGACCTTATCTGGTTCTGTTGACTACAAGAATGGCTGTGAAAGTGAAAGGAATTAACTCCTAGATACATTGCACCCAGATTGAGGGGACTCCCGACCCAGAGTGGACAGTAGAAAACACTTGCCCCTGCAGCTGAAAATTTCAAAGACAATTGTAAATGAGCAGCAAAATGGTTATGGGAATCATTTTATCTTTAGTTGGAGGTGTTGAAGAAAATTTAATATCGACTTTAATCCAAGGGCTTGGTAAAATGTGTGATCTGTCCAGCATTACAGCCTGCTTCCCTATCCCTGATTCAGAAAGGGAACATATTCCTTGGGGAATTATCCTCATAAACCTGTCAATGTGATTCAATATGATAATCTGACTAATATAATGGCAAAGAAACTTGGCAAGTAAAAAAACTATCCAAAGCTACAGAAAGGAGATTCCAGGTTTTAAATAGATATCAAATGATATTACAAAACAGAATGGACTTGGATCTATTATTGGCCAAAGAACAAGGGGTTTGTGGATATTGAACATTGGATAGAAAACATTGTTGTGTACACATCTCAAATGTAACAGAAGATCTCCAAAGACAACAAAATAGAGCAAGTTGCTGACAGCAATGCTGTCCGAACAGCCTCTGAAATTAATTGGCTCAAAAAATTCTTCAAGAAATAGGAGAATGGTCCTTGAAAGGATGGCTAATGGAGTTACAGGAAACCATTATAAATGTGATTATAATTGCAATAATTATTAGCATTGTTATTGGTCATGTTCACAAAACCTTAATCTCACAGGAATATATATATAGTAGATAAAACCTGAGTTCAGACTTATCAAATGGCCTTAAGGAATATGAGCAGTTTCAAAGGGGGGGATTGATGCTAAAGGGTTAATCTAAGAACAAGGAGTTCTGCTGCACCTGTACACTCTTAGCAAAGAGACAGGATGCAAGGGATCTAACTGCTGAGCTAGGACAGAAGGGAGATAAAGGAACCTTTGAGGGGAGTGTATCTGGCTTAGGAATGCAGCCACAGCCAAAACAAGACCATGAACCAGGGGCTGAACCAGGGGAGGGTTTTATGGTGAATTTCTGGGAATTGTGATGCCCGTGCCTGTGATGAATGTGTGCAAGCAAGGCGCTTGCAGAGGATGGGAATGCACGCTGGATGGAGCTGTACCCACAGCCCACAGTTAACAATGCCTGCTTCTTGATGCTGCACTGGGGTTCAGGAGTTCTATTTACCCGACTTTCAGTCATTTTTGGTGACAACAGAGCTGCCAGAACACCGTCTTTTAATAATACTTCTGACAACACTGTAATGCACTCATTTAAAGTGCTGAATGTGGTTTACAATCGATCTAAAACGGCTCTAAAACTGAAGAATTGATCCAGCATGGCTTGCAGGGAGGTTCTGTAGGGGCAGCATTACAATATTTTCAGTGCTGTCTGGGACACTTCCCACATTCAGCTCTCTGCTGGGAGTCAGAGCCAACGCTGTAGTGATCATTCAACTAGTGGAAATCTCTGAAAGGATGATCATGATTCCATTTCTTCTGTCACCTTGCTTTATTAACAACAAGTAATGCAGAAGCAATTGTGCAAATGCAGCTGTTGATACAATTAAGATGAAGTAGCATGCTTTCTTCAAGAGTATGGTACGGTGACAGAGCACAGCAAGGGCTCTCTGACTGTCTTGAGTACATTTTCTATGTTTGCAGCATGTTTCCAGAATCTTTAAATAATAAACAGTGCCTGCAAGAGTCACTTCACAGAAATCCAACAGAGTGGCATACTTACGACATGATGAGTTTTTTATCTGGGTGTGTGCATTATGATGGGAGGATCAGATTCTGTTATTCTAGTGATTTAGGGTTGAGATTAACATTTTGCTTTGTAACCTCCATCAAAACGGTAGAATCACCTTTGTGAGTTGCTGAGAAAACAAGTGTCTTGCCCAGTCAACTTGTTGGTTGGGGTTCTTTTCTTATTTTTTAAATAGGTGTAGGGGTTAATAGCAGGAAATGTTAGGAACACCTAAGGGCCCTACTTGCTTCTGTGCTGTTCTAAAACTCCTTCAGCTTATCTGTTGACAAATAACATAACATTAATTAATATCATATTTTCGGCATGTTCCGGTTGTTGATAGGGAAGATAGTAAAAGAGCCAAGTCGTCTTAAGATCCTTCTTAATGCTTTTCTTCATCTTTGTGTTGCTTCTGAAGATAATCTGCATCCTCATGCATTGGCACCTCATGTTTTTAATACACGCGAGCTGCTCCAGCTGCTATCTTCTGTAAAAAGAGATTTGAACATCAAAAACTTAAAAGCATTTTTAAAATGCATTTAAAAGCATCTGTTAAAAGCATTATGACACGCTTACCTAAAAATAGCATATGATGTTTGTGACAAACTATAATCTGGTGAGAAAGGACTTTACTGTTCTCCATTTTTTCCTTATTTAATCATCACTGGTTAAATTTACTCCAAATGTAAGCAATGCCTACATTTGGATTCCCTTTTAGCCAAACAAAAAAGGCTCAAAAGCAGTATATTGCTGTCACCTGAATAAGATGCTGACAAACCTGCAAGTAAAGAAAACTCATATTTTAATTACTTCTGTCCTCTCCAGAGTTTAGAAATACAAAAGGAATGAAGGGGGAATGGTGGTGGGAGCAGAAATAGCTTTTGCTCTTTCTGTTAAGAATTGAGCCTTTTGCTGGATTAAGGTAGGAAAGTTGAATTAATAGAAAAGCTGTTCTTTTTATGCAGTCTGCATCTTATTTTAGCCTGTTCTTTTGAGGTTGAATTTTGGAATGCTTTACTTCACCACAAGAAGCCCTTAACATTGAACCATGGCTGTCCTTCAATATTTTTGGCTGTAATATATGAATAATAGAATTGAGGCCATATTATGGCAAAGAAAATTATGGATGTTGATACTAAGAAAAAACCCGCATGAGAATGATAACATTTTTCATGCTTTGTAGATTGCAGTTTTTAATGTGCTGCTCAAAAGCAGTGTGAGGTGACATATTTTTCTATTTCCCAACTTGCTTTCAAATAATTTCAAAACCTTTATGCTTTTAGGTAACAGATCAGTTTTCAGGGAAATTATGGTGTGGTGATGTATAGTGACTTGGAAATACTGTGATAGGATAAAGAATTGGTGACAGAGGGATTTATGCACATAGATTAAATTTTTCTATTTTTGTTACCATAGTGACTTCCTTTGAGAACTGATTGAACTAATGAAGACGTTGTTCTTTGTATGTTTTTTCTCTTCAAATTTTAAGGTATGCTCTTTGAGATTTGTTTCAAAGTTGCAAAATAATTTGTTTGTAAAAGCAATCCTAAAATAACATAGAGGTCTTGTTTCTTTTGGGAAGGGCTCAGGGTTCCAAGGCTTGATGACTGTTTCTTACTGCTCTAAACTTTGTTCTCTTGACATGCTGGACTGATAGAAAAACGTCCCTGAGGAATAAGCCCCATAAGAAAGATGAGACAACAGCCCAAAGTGGAATGTCTGAGCACTGAGTCGCTGGCTAACCATTTAATGGCAAACTTTTCCTCTGCTGCTCTCATGTGTTGTCCCTTTCTAAGCTGTCTATATGGAAGTGGTTTATTTCCCAGATAGGACAGTCCTGGTTAATTCCTCTGACAAAGCCTAATATGGTGCCAGCCATGGTCACAACTTCCTGGATTTTTAAGACCTCAGAGACTTTTAACCTTTGAGAGTTAACCTTCTCGGTTTTCTACAGGCTAAGCTATGCAGTACTTTTTTTTTTTCGCTTTGGTATGTAGAAGTTGGATTGCGTATTGTGCTTGTGAGGGTTGTGTTTTGAGACAACGTTCAAAAAACTTAATCAACAGCTAGTTCCTACATTGCTAACTACATCTATCTTAATGAGAGAAAATGAGATGTTATGAATAGAAATGGAGAGTACATTAACTGGAGAATATGGAAGAATATGCATATAATTAACATCTGTAAGTTAAAGACTGGACTATTTCAATACCCTCAACTACTGATTTAGTCTATTAACAATTGCTTTACTGCAGCTCAGAGCGTTGAAATCCCATTCAGCCTTGTAATAGCACTAACATCAGTGAAACCCCATGCAAATACAAATTTATGTCTAAAATTGCCTTCCAGTGCTTGTTTCTTAGTCTGTGTTGTGTCTTGTTTGCATCAGTTCCACTCCCAGGGGGCAGCTCTCCAAACTGCGGAAGCAGCTACTGCTTATGGTGCTGATATCTTTGTTGGCAGCTTTTGCTAAATAAGCAGCTGAATTGGTTGGGCATTAAACCTGGCATTAAATAGATCACCAGACATTCTGGAAAAGTTTTTACTAAGCACTGAATATGTTCTTTCTGTATCAGCTTCTCTGCTGTATCTTCTCAGATGTCATGTGCAGTTTCACACACATGTATCTTCTTGCAAATGTCATATTCAGCAAAACATATGAATGGAAAAAGATGCTAATCCATGTACTCTGACAGATTCCACCAGTAATCTGAGAGTCATGCATCATGAAAATTCAACAGACCTTTTAAACTTCATGTGTGGCCAAGCAGTGAAACATGGCTGTGCCAAATCTAGCTATTTATCTAATATTTATCTAATATTTTAGCTATGTGTACTGTTTTCTATCTGCCACCAAGTGAATCAAAGGCTACATTTTTTTTGTATTATGAGAATTATTTTAATCTTAACTTGGAAAAATTGTAGAAATTATGGTTCTTCTTGTGGGAAATTGTGAAAAAAAAAGAAATCTTTTGAAAAGTCACTGGTTTGGCACAGTGGCATATATTTGGTTTTGGTTTGTTGTGTTTTTCTGGGGTTTTTAAATTTGTTTTGGTTTAGTTTTGTTAACTAAGTCTGGACTGCTGACCAAAAATCTAATGTTTAAATGCTTTAGTTCTGCCTGTTTTCCTTCAGGGTAATATGAGTCAAGCAAGGTATTTGACCTCTCTCACTCTGTAATGAGCTAAATCTTTAACACAAAACTATGAAGCGTACTGACTTTTTCTACAGACTTTGTTAATCACATGTAGTAAAAAATTTGTAGCTAGCATTTGTAAGTTCCTCTACAGGAAGTGAAATCATCAGTTTGTATAATAAATAAGTTAACATTTAGAAGTTAATTGAATTATTAGCATTGAGAGATGGTAATGACAGGTGCCACAGATACTTTTTTTCTCCTTTCTAATTATTTTGTTTACTTTTGTACAGACTAGGATGGCTTATGTAGTCACAGTGCTGCTGAACAAATGAACCTCAGTCACGAGTCGAGTAGACTGTGTATTGTTTTCCCCTTGCACCACCCCAGATTTTGAGGAGGGTGCCAGCAAGCTGTTACAGATGTTGATATGTAGAGCAATTGTTTTTAGTACTTAGACCAGAACAGAGTCATTTCTGTGTACAATTATAATGTCAATTGATAACAATGGCCTACAAAGATAAAAGTTTTGTAAAATATTATCTGAAATAATGTAATTATGTTGCTTTCTTAGTTTTAGTCTTTCTTACAGATCATGTCATTCAAAACCCATATGATCATGAGAACAATTGTACGTTTGCAATTCCAAACTAGGTTAAGCTGATTGCTGTTTGTCTCTAGTTTTACCAGTCATTTTATTGATGTGCAACTGACACCAATGCAAAATAAATGAAAAGGCTACAGTAATTTCACACCTATAAGGTGCACCGGGGTATAAGGCGCACTTCCGGCTTGCCAGCAAGTCCCTGTAATTTGCCCATATATAAGGCACACTAGCCTATAAGGTGCACTTTTTTAAAAAAAAAAGTGAGAATCCATGTGCAACAAAGTAATGAATTAGCAACAGAATACTGTCAGGTGCTCAATTTCAAACAGTTTTCACAGAATGGGCTAGCCTTTAAACGCAGCCCCAGGCACCTCTGCCCTGCCGTGGGCCCCAGCACTCCCCCCTGCCCCCAGCCCCATGGCCCCAGCCGCGCCCCAGGTCCATGGCGTGGTTGCCCTGCCCTCGGCCCCCGTGGCCCCCCAGCCCCCGTGGCCTTGTCCCCAGCCCCTGGTCCCACCCAGGGCTGCCGCGGGGGGCAGCCCCTGCCCTACTTGGGGCCCTGCTGGCTTGGCTCAAGGCTGCTGCTGGCTTGCACTTCCCGGTTGGCAAATTTCCGATTTTTGTCCATATATAAGGCGCACCGGCCTAAAAGGCGCACCCCCGGGTTTAGATCGAAAGTTCAGTCAAAAAGGTGCACCTTATACGCGTGGAATTACTGTAATTAAATTTTTCCTAGAGAATTCTGCTGAGTTGTTTTGTTGTTTTACTTGGTAAAGTTCTTATCTTAATTCCTAAAAGAGAGGTGGATGTACATGATCTCTTTAATTGGGTCAAAAAACAGATGATAATCATGTTGATATAATGTTGAGTTTCACATTTGCATTGCTTGTCAGTCGGAAACGTCTGTGGTTTTCATTTTTATCAGTATCAGTTTTTGTTGAGATTAACCTATTTTTTCTTTAACCTTAATTTTTCTTTGGGGTGAGGCTACTTCTTTGTTCTGTTTTTCTATTATTTCATGTGTCAGTTCTAACTTGATTTTTCTGGACAGTACTGTCCATTGTAGTAAGACCATACATTATAACTATAAATACTATTTGTTAATGACAAAGCTATTTTTTGTACTAAGCTTAAATGTTCTGAAATGAAACCTAGAAATGATTTATGCGCTTAGATTGATTATATTTTGGTACATCTGTAGGTATAAAAAATGCAATAGCTATTTGTAGTACCAGTAGATGTGCTTTGCAATTTGAGTGTTATATATTTTTATTTTTCTTTAATTTTATTGCCTAGGTCTTCAATAATTCATATCCTATAAGAATGTTGTGGATGTAAACCACAGCTATTTTCACTCTTTGTGACATAGCTTACTGTATTTTACAAGTTTGGTGTCCCCCAAGAAGAATTCCCCTAAAGAATTTCATATGTAAGTAACAGCAGGCAACTGTAGGCTCTGCATTTTATTTATGTTTCTATCACTGCTTTTCTGTGAATCCTCTATAGAAAGTACTACATTTATTAAAGCTACCTTCTACTATCCCTTCTTTGATGTGAAGTGCTCTTACCTTTTATCCAGACTTCCTTAGGAATATTATAAAATTTTCTTTTTCAATTAAGAAAATTCAAATCCATGCATATTTATACTCCACAAACAGCTGTTAATTTTTTTTAGTTTTACAATGGAAAAATTCTACTGAAATTACCAGTGTTACTATTGCTTTAAATGGTCAGGTTTTTGGGGTTTTTTCCTAGTTCAGGTATATGATACACTCTAAGACTTTCCTTATAGCTTTGTTCGCATTTGATGCCACTACCCATCCCTAAAATATGAAAGTAAAAATCCACTTGATGTAGTTTTTCAGGGTATGAAAACAATCCTCCTGATTTTTTCCATATTCCCTGAACTCACAGCTTTGTGTCTCACAATTGTACTTTTTTTCTTTATGTTGTCTGTATGTTTTTATCTTAATCTTTCTTACTCTGGGAAATTATTTAGAACTCATTCAAAATGTGAACATAGAACAGCTATGAGATTTGTGTACAAAGAGATTTCCTCCAATCTGCTCATCTTCCCCCTCTACAGTCTAGATTTTTTTATTTAGTACATTAATGTATAATGACAATATATTAGTGCATTGAAGACCATTACCATCCACAGTACACTCAAATTCAAACCAGATGAAACATGGAAGAACAGCCCATGGAATAAAACTATTTTGAAGCACTTGTGTTACCAGAATTTTCTGAGGACCAATGACCATTTTTTGGTCTGATTTTCTAAGAAAATGAAACTGCTATGAGCATATATTTTGCTTACATTGTTGTCTGTAAATGTTCTTTATGCTGCAGCAATGCTAAGATTCTGCAGACATCCTAGGAGAAAGTAGCAGGGAGAAATTCTATATACATGCTGTGTTTTGAATCCCATACTATTTTTTAAACTAAGTATTTTAGGAGAAAAAAAGAAACAAATGGCATGTTTCATTTCTGCCCTCAAAAGTTTAGCTCACTGCTTTCTGGCCTCATGATCAGGGAGAGAGGAAACAATTGCTCCCCATACACCTTTACTATTCCACTATTGATTCACATATCATCAGTTAAACAGAGCCTTCAGCTGCTGTTTCCTCTGTTGAAAAGTTTTGGGGTTTTTTTTTTTGTTTGTTTGTTGTTTTTTTTTATTGGCTTATTTACTCATTCATTTTGAAATTTATTTCTTCTTCATGTGGAATCTACTTCTAAACTTTGCACACTGTTGCTTTTTTCCTTCATCATTTCGGTTCTGCTATGTCCTTTTTATTGAGTGTGGGGCATGGGGCAGAGACAACTGCATCAGTTTCACCTTCTGTGCTTTATGCAGTGCTCAGGCACAGTGATGTTCTTTGTTGTCTCTTTCTTAATGATTTTTATTAATTCCACTGTCTTTTTTTTGCTGATTTGTGTAGTTAGGTCATCAGCACATTTTGTTGCATTACAATTTGTCTCTTTTTTCTGAAACTTATATTTTGAGGAACACAAACTGAAGGACGCTTTTATGGATAATATTCTCTCAGTAGATAAAAGTAGATATCAAGGTATTAAATCTTTCAATTTGATGTTACTGGTATTCAGTTTTACGATGTGTATTTAAATTTGTAATCAAGTTAGTGTCATTCCTGTTTGCCATGTTTCTTTCATTCCAGTTTAATTCAGTGTTTTTTCAGTCCTTACAAATAGGCAAGACAAAAAAACATGTAGTAATGAATGTGCTCTTTTCAACAAGACAGTTTAAAAGTTCATGTGAGTGTTGGCTTTTCTGGGATCACTATTTTGGCATGCTGTGAAGGAAGTGGTGCTGAGGAAGCTGTGAGCCTTTGAACGCAGTGTACTCAGTCACTGGGGTGTGGTTCCTGAGATACACATGGCACGTGCCTCTAGGAATTTTTGGGTTTTCCATCTGCGCTAACAGCTTTGTTCAACTGCACCTTCTCCTTGCTGTCAGCCTAGGGGGTGCTGGCTGATGAATAATGACTGGAGACCTAGTGCAGGGCTTGGCCAGGAGAGATGACGGGGTTCTCAGCTTGGTTTGTGTGATCTAAGGAAAAATTGTGAATGGCATTTTCCAAAATGTGTTCAAATGTATTTTAGAAGGGCTAGTTAACTGTGCTGAGGTCTGAAGATGCAAAAAAGTCCAAGTTGAGAATCAAGATTTTGATACTGATTGTCCAACTCACTGTTGTGTTAGGTGATACACCATCTCCTTGCCCTCCTAGACAGGTATCATTTAGATCACCTTTCTGATTGTTTTCAAAATAAACTTTTCAGTGCTTGTTTGCAGATTATTCAAAAACTTAATACTTAAAAATGTCAGGGCATAAAATTAAGGAAACAATATTATGGCTTCAAGAAGTAAATAGTTTGGAATTTGTAGTTTCTCCATCACACCACACTGTTTTCCACAACAGAAGAACAGAAAGAGAGTATTCAAAAACCCTCTTGAGGAGGACAACGTGCTTAGGAATAAAAATTCTGCGTGGTCATTATAGGCCTTATACCACACTTTCAGTAAGTGGCCATTTCTGCCACTGATGTGATTAAGACTTTGTCTGGTTTAGAAACTTCAGACTGAGTCACCTCAAGACAATTTCAGCTGTTCTGTGAACATCAGAGCTTTTCATTCCCAAGCCCATTCTTTCACTATCAGTAAAATGTGGTACAAATTCAGGTTACTCCTTTGGTTTCTACAATTGCAGTTTCTTCTTGCAGTAGCCTGAATGCTCCAGATGCTGAAGGATGCCTGTTTAATATTTTGCCCGTATACTCCTCTTTTCCTAATAAACAGATTAATTAATTCACTAATCAATATTCAGGACGGACCTATGATATTTTTAATGATTGTTTCATTGTCTCAAGATTGTGCCAGTTCTACTTCACTGCTGTGTGGCTGCAAGATTTGATTCTAGTTAAAAGAAAGTTAAAGAGATTTTTTCTACCAAAAATTAACTGCTTGCACAGCTGACAGTTGTTTATCCTTTTTCCAAACCACTCAAACATCTTATCAACTTAGAAACAGAAGTTTATAAATTTAGTGAATACCCAGAAGTTGTAAGTGGAAGGCCCTAGTGGATGAAAGAGTGCTTTTTGTATTAGAGACCAACTCAAACCCTGATCATCCTCCCTTTCTTTGCCCCTCTGTCAAGAAAGAGAGACTCTTAAATCAAACTCTTTTTGTTTGCTTCATTACATATTTTTTCTTGCAATGTACCTGTCCAAATTCTAGGCAGTGCCACGTCAGACAAAACTGCAAACTATTTACACGAATTCAGGATGTTGTCAGCGCTCACTAACATTTTATCTAAAGTCAAAAAATTATCATCATCATTGCACCTGTGTTTCATCTTGAAAAATATAACTGGAGAAGACGGGGAAGCATCTTGTTTGTTTTGCAATTTGGTAATGCACATCCATGTAAAATATTTTTTTAAAAAGGGTTTCAGGAGGGACAAGTAAAATGCTTCTAATGTGGAAATACTTATGTTATGAGAGAAAATCATTATGGCCTCCCCAGATTCTAACACAAAGATTAAAAGCAGAAATGGAGATAGAAGCATATTCTGTTACATAAGTACAGCACTTTCAAACTTATAAGACGCACCGGAGTATAAGGCGCACTTCCGGGATGCCAGCAAATCCCCATAATCTGTCCATATATAAGAGGCACTGGCCTATAAGGAGCACTTTTTTTTGAAGCGAGGATCCGTGCGCAGCAAAGTAACGAGTTGGTAACAGAATCACGCGATCACGGGTTTCTGTCAGGTGCTCAATTTGCAAACGGTTTTCACAGACTGGCGAAGCCTTTAAACGCAGCCCCAGGCATCCTCCCCATGCCACGGGCACTGGCACTCCCACCCCAGCACCGGCTGCCACGGCTCCCCGCCTGCTCAGCGGCAGCAGTTCCTTGCCTGCACAAAAGCAGTGGCAGCTCCCTGCCCGGCTCACACTTCCGAGTTGGCAATTCTCTGAAATCTGCCCACATATAAGGCGCACTGGAATACAAGGCGCACTTCCGGGTTAGGCTCGAAACGTCAGTCAAAAAGGGTGTGCCTTATACGCGTGAAATTACTGTACTCACTCTGTCCTCCCATCTCTTTAGGAAGAGACTTTAAATGGTGTAAATTTTACCCTGGATCTGGGCCTGACTTTGGATTTGTTTTTTGTTGCTGAGGAGCATATTTATTTAAAGGACACTTGGATTAGAAAAATTTTTGGACAGCTGAAACCTTGTGGAAATGGAAAAAGTATAAATAATTGAAAAACTGTTCAGTCTAATTCAGCAAACTGTGACATTAACTAGTAGTCCTTTGCCAGTAAAAGCTATGTCCACATTAGGCTATTTTGGAACTATAGCTAGGCCAAATATTGTGCATCTGAGTCTTTGCCACAGAAGAAAGAACAACTTCCACATTTTCTCCTCTAATTGCACTGCTGGAGGAAAACAATGCAAAAGATTATCTAAATATAAAAACCTCAAAAAATCAACCAGAGTAACTGTCAATTGTTCTTTACATAGAAAATAAACGGTTATCACAAATGGATCTGGATAAGCTTTCAAGCACCTCCTGCTTGCCTCAGGCTGATCAAGACACCAGGCAATTGTCCAAGTATAGCAGGCTTGGTAACTCTGCCTGGAGTTGAAAGGAAAGGAGTAAACAATGACATTTTTACTCTGGAAAGCGCTTGGTCTCTGCCAAAATGCTCTTTCCTTCCCCATGTGGAAGTTGTATAGCAATGGAATTACATTGTCAGGGCTTTAATCTCTGAACTGAGGGATTATTCTAGCAAGTGACCCTTCTTAGTTTAGGACTGAAGTTGTGGGTACTGTCAGAAAATATTAGTGGTGGAGATTTGTAGCTTTCTGCTAGCAGCACTGGTGTGAAAAGCTTTCTGCACACTCCACTGTGGTTTGTAAGACATGCTAGGAAATGCAGTGGTAGTGAGGAAAATGAACTGGAATCCTGCTACCTGTATTTAAAGAGAGAATAATCACGTGCAACTAGATACAATTAGAATTAATAATTCAAATTAAATAAGTGAAAGAATTCAAACAATACCCTTATCAACAAATGGTTGTTATCTATTTATGGTTTGTGTCTCATATGGCTACTGAAGAAAAAACTGTTGAAAGCTGAGGCAAGCTTAGAAGGAGGGAAGCCCTACTGATCCAAGCCTAAAGTAGGAGGGAAGTAAGTTTTCCCTAGGAAAGTGGTTACTGGTATACCTATGTATGTCTATAATTATGTTTGGATAAATAGTTGTATTTATTTGGGATTTTTAAACATGCATTGCCATTTTTGCACATAGTATCTTTCCAGAATAACGTAATTTTCTGAATAAGCATGTAAACTATGCATATTAAAGCAGAGGCCAAATTTTTTAGCAGAAATGATTGCTCCATGGTTTAACCTCTGCCTGAACATTTTGACTTTGACAGAGTTCTGGGAACCAAAGAGTTTCCCAATAAGTTGTAGTTGTTTTGGGTGTTCCTACACACATGTTTATGTGAAAACTTGCTCAAGGTTAGTTTGGATATGTAGCTCCTCCCCTCCAAACCAGCAGAATCCAGGACTCTCTAGGACATGAATGGCACCGATTTACAGAACTGCTACTATCTCTATAATGAGCAGAAAAGAGGTCATAGTGTTTTGAATTAATGATGCACATAGCTCACCTGCTGAGGACTTTTCATGCAATATTTCTAATATCATACCCTCTGTGTCACATGAACAAAATGAAAAATTTTCCCAAAGCAAAATATATTTTCTCTCATACAAGATGTGTGCAAATAGCTGGGAATAATTGTGAATCTATTATAAGGTGTTTCGCTTCTGTCATAGGTATTACTTTAAAAATATGAAAGATGAGGAAGTTTTGGGGTTTGCACCTTAACAATCATCATAATAGGCAAACCAACAAATCCCTAAAATGGATAGACAAAAGGAGACAAAAAATGTCTTCTGTGAATCTGCTTTACTCAGAGATCAGATGAATTTACTCATTTTAAAATTATTCTATTGAAACACAACTTTTCCAAATTTGCTATGCATAGTCATTAAAATAAAGTAAATGAGCATATTTTCTATATTATTTGAAGACTTTGGTTCCATATATCAGTGTTTTTAAGAGTTTGTAGTTAGCAAGCCTGAAAATAGACTTTGAAAGAAGCAAATCTTTTTCATCTCTTACTCAAAAGGACCCCAAGCTTCCAAGACAGAAACTCTTGCCTCAGTATGTGCTTTTATTTAAGCTTTTCATCTTACTTCTTTTGCCATTTTAAAAAGTTGTTCTCTATGCAAATCTTTGCACGAGCTAAGGTCTTGTTGCTCATCAGACCTTCAGTCCACAAATGCAGCCAGAATGTTGGGCCTTGTCAATGACCAGCCCATTCTGAACATTGTTTTTTAAGGACTGCAGCTTTTTGTAGACTTGACCAAGCCAAAATTTGCTTTAATATGTGGGAAGGTATTTGAATGTTACTCAGACATGAGTTTTTATGATGTTAATTTCTTCTCCATTTCAAGATACCTTTTCTCTCTGGGTTTTATATCTGATAGTGAATACTATATTTAGATTGTATCTGAGTCAAATGTTTGAGTAGGAGTTTTTATTCACTGGCTAGAAGAGTAGTTTCATGTTAGACTAAACAAGATATGGTGACAGAGCAGCCAGATAAGCATTCAGCAATGTCAGCAAAACAAACTGAATTTTCTTTTTCCGTCCTCTGCTTTGCAGTCAAACTTCAGCAGGATTATTTAATCTGTAATCTTGGTGTTTGAACATGAAAAGTATTTTAGTGAAGTGCCTGCTCCTTTCAGCATAATCAGCATGGCCAGACTTTCCAACTGCACCAATATTTCTGTTGAATCTTTTTCCGTTCATCAAGAACAATGTTACAGTGTTCTTCCTTTACTTTTTATCTGGCTTGGTTTACTTGCAGAAGGAGGGAGTGTCAGATGCATCTGCTAGGGGAAAAAAAATCTATCTAAGCAAACATAGAGGGGGTTTCTTTCCAATTCTTAACTTTTAGGCAGTGGAGTTGTTAGTCATTCCTGAGTCGAGAAGATACACAAATGAATTCATTTACTTTTGACAATTCCTGCCACTTCAGGATGGTGATTCTAAATACCACAGGCACTAGGTTACAGGATTGTGCAAGTAGATAAAAGTCTGATGTTTAGCCCTAAATATGTTCATAAAAAATAGAATTGCTACAATAATTTCCAGTAAGCTAAAATTTCCCAACTTTTACTGTCACAGTGCTAAATTAATTTAGCCTAAGGTAAGAAAATAGACGACATGTGATGATCTAAAAAAATCCTTGTGGCTTAGTTGTCAATGATCATAACTAAGACAATGGTATTTACTTATAGGCTGACAAAATAATTCTCTTCTTATTATTGAGCCCACACTGGAAATTTAGGAAAACATAAATTTTATTTTTAAATATAATTTATATAACATTATGTTGAGTAAATGTTCACAAGCTTGGACAGGCATAATTTTACTTCATGACTGCATAACAGTAAGTTTTTTTGGTGATGCTGCTTACTTAAGCTGGTTTTATTTGGAAGGACTGACTGCTATTCATCTATTCTGTAAGAAGAGGAAAGGATCTTTCTGTAGTTCCAACCTAGGAAAGCACTGCTTCCTTTCTCTATATGTGGCATATTTAAAACTGGTTAGAATATGGATGTCTCATTGGAAATACATATATTTAATGTATATGAGAGGAGAAGGAAGTGATCAAGCTGGAAAGAATTACAGTTCTTTGTAGTTCACAGAAAAGATCTGTAAAGATTTTAAATAGTTTAAAAGCTTTTTGTTTGTTTGGCTGCCTGTGGGGGAATGCTTAAAATGATAAGAGCCATCTAATCTGTTTTCTTCTTTTTAGCACTCTGCCCTTCAGAGAGACAGAGAATGGGACTGTTATGGGACTGGTTACAGTTTCTAATGCAAATTGTATCAGAAAATCAGTCAGCGAACTCTTAACCAACCATTAATACCATGCCTCAGAGAAATGGGGTCATGCTAGTGTGCCCAGCATAGTGCTTGATCCAGATGGATTCTTCCCTTGGCAGCTGGAGAATCAGCTTGTGATTGCTCACCAGAGGTACTGATAGAAATATCAGTGTGTGAGTGGGGAAGCTCTGCACATGTCCTAAACTATCTGGGGAGTTACGAACAAGCAGCATCTTCTTCTTGAGCTTGTTTGTAAAATACACAGATTGTTTTGTTTGCTTGGGGCAAGGTACTGCCAAGAAGTTCCTTTTGACTCATCTAGCTCTTAGCCAAAAATATAGTAAGTATTCTTCAATCTCATAGTCATATCCTCTGTATTTTGTATTAATAAAATAATGTTGTTAAGATGATGAATGAATTTCTTCTAACAGTCTCACCATGAGCATTTTTGTAGACTAAGCAGGAAAAGAATGAAAGGACACGTAGCTGAGAGATTTCTTTTTCTTTATGCACAGGTTGTTTCTGTCTGCAAGTTAAGGCAACTGTTTCAGGGAGCAGATTTCAGTGTATGAATGTGTCAAAGCTTCCCTGCATTTTCAATCCCACTGTATTATTCAAATATTTCTTCAAAATTAAGATCAGCTGGTGCATACCACTGTAACAAAAATTATTATTTTCTGAGCTCTTTTTGAGTTCTTTTCTTAGTTTTCCCTTGCTTTTACATTCCTGTGTCTTGGGTTTTTCAGTATTCATTACCATATGTTGTATTTTCCTGCCATTCGATCTCTATTACCTCCCTTCAGAGAGCAAGCCATCCAGCAGAGTGACTAAGCAACTGTAGTATCCTATCATTACTATCATATATGTTAAATAAAATAAGGAGGCAGAGGACTCTTTCTGTTACTACTGATTTATTAAGTTTGAAAACTAATACTAATTAATCCAGCTTTTGTGTAATAAAGTCCCTACCTAGTTACCTGTCCATGTACTGAAGTATTCTCTTAAAACATCCTTTTGTTATCATACAGAAATATTTCAGTTATCCTGTATCCTGTATTGTTAATCCTCTTCCACATTTAAATTGCATTTGCTCAGGATATTGTGCTAGAATCTTACTATACTCCAAAATTTCTTACTAAGCAACATGCACTTCATCTAAAGCCATAGATCAGATGTGATTTTATAATTACCTTATTTTGTTACAATAGCATGGCCTCAGGGTGAATAACACTGTTACTCAAAAATCATATTCAGGCATGTATTTAATGATGTGTAATAAATAAATTATGTGTTCTGAGAAGGGGAAGTTTGTAGTTTTTGTAAACATTTGGTAATGTGCTACAAAAGTATGAAAATATGGCAGTAATATTTGCAAAAAATAATTTGAAAATCAGTATTTGACACTGTTTGGGCTATCTTTCATGTTATATAAATGATGGTGCATGGTGTAGCTGTTTTGGAAGTCTTGTAAAATGCAGTGGGGCAACTTAAACATGAGTCACATTCTAATATTTTTTTCCTGATTTTGCTCAAGAAATGCCTTGGGGGTTTTTGGTCCCC
>VRYO01001681.1:5047322-5119383 GCA_009812075.1 Sialia sialis | reverse complement strand
ACAAAGTATGGAAATGTGCCGACAACCCGGAATGCGCCTTATACTCTGGTGCTCCTTATAGGCATGAAATTACGGTATATGAATGTCTGGAAAGTGACTCTCCTGCTCATTCCCACTTAATTTTGTTGATGTGATGGGAATGTTTTGGATAGCACAGCTGGACTCTTCAGATGGAACTGAATTGGAAGGTAAGATGTACTTTATAGGATGTAACCAATCCTCTGTAGTCACTTGGGTTTGCATGGCTTGGCTTCTGGTAGTGGGGATGGCCACAGCAGTGGCTTCTGTGAGAAGCTGCTGGAAGCTTACACCATCTCTGATAGAGCCAATCCCTGATGGCTCCAAAAGATGAACATGCTGCTGGCCAAGGCTGGGCCTATTAGAGATGGTGGTAACGCCTCTGTGATAACATTTAAGAAGAAATCAAAGCAAAGGTTGAAGCACAGTTTTAATTCCAGTCAGAGAAGAGCAGAGTGAGAGCATGTGAGACAAACACCTGTGCAGACCCCAAGGCCAGTGCAGAAGGAGGAGCAGGGGATGCTCCAGGCACTGGAGCTGGGATTCCCCTGCAGACTGTGGTGAGGACCATGGTGGAATAGGTTGTTCCCTTGCAACCCAGGGAGGTCCACCAGGAATGCAGAGATCTGACCCAGGCCAGAGCAGGTGGATACCTGGAAGACACTCTGACCCTGTGGAGAGAGGGGCCCTGCTCCCAAGCTGGAGCAGCCTGTCCTTGAAGGACTGCACACCGTGGATGAGTGACCCATGGCACAGCAGTTTTGGGAGGAATGCTGCCCATGGGATGGACTCTGGTTGCAGCAGTTCCCAGAGAGCTGTTGCTCCTGAGATGGAGCCACATCAGAGAAGTTCATGGAGAGCTCTCATGGGAGTCTCCCATGGGAGGGATCTCATGAAGCAGCAGAGGAAGGACTCCTCTCCCTGAGCAGCCTCGGGTGATGAACTGACCATAACCTTCATTCCCTGTCTCCTGCTGGGGTAGGAGGTAGAGCTGGGAGGGAGCGAAGGGTGAGGGGAAGGTAATTTTAAGGGCTTGTTTTACTTCTCATTATCGTGCTCGGATTTTGTTATTAATAAATTCACTTTGCATCTCTAAGCTGAGCCTGATTTGTCTGTGATGGCATCTAGCGAGAGATGTTTCCTGATGTATCTCAGCCCTTGGACCCTTCATCAAATTTTCTCCCCTGTGTCCAGCTGCAGAGGGGCATCTGTGGCTTTCAATGGTGCCTGGCATCTGGCCTGGGGAACCCACGACACCACCACTGGTCATTTGGTCCACAAAACCAAGTTAAGACCAGGATTAAGTAATTGCTCTGTCTTGAACCTAAAACAAGGGTGTTAGACACTGAACGTGCAAAGACATTTCTTCTGGGCTGTGCTTTATATTCAAGCTAAGAACCGTCCTTGACATAAAAGAAATCTAACATGCATTTGAGAGCTACCTGCTGGAAATGTGCACTTGATGTTCATTTTTGAAGTGAAAGAGGAAATAATGTGCTGTGACTATAATGCTATAGAGTTGTTTTGATTAGATTTACAGCTGTTAAATACATTCTCCAAGTGTGTCAGACAAATAATCTTGTTCTAAAGACCGTATTTAGAGTTTATTTAATCCTGGGTTTAATTTGCTTCAAATAAATTCTACATGCACTGTTACTTTAATCTTCATGTAATATAACTTCCTATTTTTTTATCCCTGGATACAGAGGGAAATTTTGACAAGTAAACATATAAATTTCATATTAATATGTGCAAGTTATTTATAATAAATGTGCTGTGTACTTTAGAATGATGTGCTTCTGTTGCTCATTAGCTGACTTTTTCAGCTTGAAAAAGTGTATAGTTCATAGTGTTTTTTATAGGTTTAAATTCTGTGTACAGTTGTGACAAGCAATGACACTCTGATGTTATTCACAGTATTCTGACCTAGATAAGCCTGCTGATGTTGAGTGCAAACTAATGCAGCCAAACTCAGCCAAAAAGTTTTTGGAAGACGTGTTTTAGGCTAAAATGACTCATAAGGAGAGAGGAAAAACCATGAATTATTTCCCTTCTGTCTTTGCATGCATTCATCAAATCTGTGCATCCTAGCCAAAAAAACTAATTTTTTTTATGCCAAGAAAATAATATCTTCTATTAAAACTAAGAATCTGGTCGTCTTCCTCCATCTAACTTTGAGATGACTTCTCTGCTTTTCATAAAGTTAACAGTGTTTTGTTTTTATTATTTGCTCTAGTTTTTGCAGGGCTTCCCCTGGCTTTTTGTCAGAATATTTGAAACATTGGTGCAGAGAAAGGGAGGAGGGAAGAAGGAAATAAGCACAGTTTAAGGCCGCACCTGCTGTCTCTGGAGTGGGCCAGATTCAGTACTGAGCTGCATTTAACCCAATGCTCCCATTGTAATGAGACAGAACTTAAAGATTTATTTAATTTTTTTCCCCTCTGTGATGAATTGAGCCGGCAGCCATGGGGAGAATATTTTTTTCTTTCTTTTACGTAAAAGAGCACGGGTGACAGCCTCGTACGCTTTTGTGCATTGCCTTGATACAAGAGCAGTTCGGTGTCTCCTCCATTCTGTCCTTGGAACTTACGCTGGGGGAGCCACGAAATAAATTGGGGAAAAGCCCAACCCACACTCGGAACCAGCAGGGCTCGGGAGCAGCCAAGGGTACAGGGAGGAGCAGTTTGAGCACCAGCTCTCTTCCCAGTCCTTCCCCATGGGAGAGACGCGGTTTGTGCTGCGCAGGGCAGATCTCGTTCTGCTCTTTGAGATGGCAGCCAGGAGCACTTGATTAGAATGTGACTGGGCAATGAGGAAGCGGTATCATAAGGGCATTGTAGCTTGTCCTGTGGCAATAATCCAAAATAAACCGAATCTGTATCAGATGCATGATGTGACATGTGGTACGTGGTATTTATTCCTGTACGAACCCACTATAATATAACTTGGCAAAGATCAGAGAAGTCAATCATCGGCACTTTGTTTTAATCTTCAGAGGTGAGTTCTACAGATCTGTGATACAGACAGATCTCTCTTCTTCAAGATAGAACTGGCAATGGCATCAACATTCATGTTCTAAATGTATAAACAGATTTTGTATCCTATCCTAGTGTATAGTAATAGACTCCAGACTTCACATCTGAGTTCACTAATCTGGACTGTGATCTTACATTATCTTCACAAATCAGAACATATTGTGGAAAGAGACTGAGAGAGACCAGGAGGTGCTGACTTCTGCAAGGGAAGATTGTAATGGAGTATTGAAAGACCAAGACTCAGTACAGCACAGATTATGAAGCCCACCTTCCAAAGCAATCTGAGACAGAACTGGTGCTTAAAGTCATTGCTCATGTTTTAAGCATGTATAGAATAATTATAATTGAGAATAATTTAGGCTATCCAAAATTCGTTCTAATCACAGGAAAAACCAAGATATGCTAATATATTTTTGATTCATGCGGATATTATAGCAGGAAAGGCAGAGCTGGAAGGTGATTGGAAGGAATGTTCTGGGGTAATCCAATAACAGACAGGCTGTAATTGTGTTAATTATCTGAAGTGCTGCAGATGTGTTGATGAAAAAGGAGAGTAAGGTAGTTTTCTTACAGACAGAAGCAGTGTCTTCAGCATTTAGTAATTACAGAGTACTTCAAATGCCAGGCTAAGTTTTTGCTCTAGAGGCTTGATCAGGTTGGGCAGATTTATTTCTGTTAAGATGCAACAACGAAGGGAAAGCCTTAAGGTAAGGAAAGCATTTGATGTGTTGAATGGTTGCTTAAAGATGCTGGTTCCTTGATAGTGTTTTAAAATATAGATTGTAGAACACATCCTGTGTTTGATGGAGTGCACATCTACCAAAGTGGTTCACAGAGATCAACTCCCTGGCCAAGTAAGTGGTTGGATGCTTGGGCTTAGAGGGCAGTAGGTAGTGGATCATGCACTACCATAGATGGTTATCTTAGGACCTATTTGTTTAACTTCTTTGTCAGTAACCTGTAGTGACAGAACAGACTCTTGTTAGATTTTTGGGTGACACAAATTTGGATGATCACTTGATACTCTTTAGGGCAGGGCTGTCATTCAGAGGCACCTCACCACACTGGAGGAATGGGCTGACAGGGATGTAATGAAATTCAAAAAGTACAACTGTAAAGTCCTGTATCTGTATAGGAATAACCCCTGCAGTGATACAGGCTGGGGACTGACTGGCTGGGAGCAGCCCTGGTGAAAATAATTGGGGAATCTTGGTGGACAGAAGGCTGCACAGGAGCCAGCTGTGGGTCCTGGCAGCAAGACAAGTCAGCAGTGTCCTGGGGTGTATGAACAGGAGCCTGGCCAGGAGATTGAGGGGAGTAATCCAGAAATCCACTTGGTGAATTACAGACCTAGACAGCATCCAGTGTTGGTGTCTTACCCACCCCCAAATTCAGGACAGAAAAACAATAAACTGGAGCAAGTCTAGGGAAGGGCAACCGAGAGGGTCAGGGTCTGCAGCACTTGTCTTGTGAAGAAAGGCTGAGGGAATGAGACTTGCTCAGTCAGGACAAGGGAACCTATCAGAGCCCTTAAAGTGTTTCCCAGGAGGTGGCCAAGAACATGGAGCTGGGCTCCTCACATTGCTGTGTAGTGGGAGCATGGGAGTAAACAGGCATGACATAGCCCAGGCAAAATGGTTTTCCTCCATGTGGATGGTCAGGCATGGTCCCAGGAGCCATGGCACTCTGCAGAGTCCTTCCTTGGAGTCTCTCAAAACCTGACTGTTAAAAAGTAATTCTAAAAGGCAAAATTAGCTCCAAATAAAATAGTATAAAATCTTGATAACGGGGAGGAGTGGCACTGTTGAAAACATGGGATTGTGTTGGTTCTTCATGAAAACATTATCAAAACTGCAGAATTGAGTGTACCAAGTTATTTATGTTACAAAGGAACAATAAGATAAGTCAATACCTAGTAGAGAAATTAAATAAATGGGATTTTTTATTTCACTCCATGTTGTACAGAATTTTGGTGAAATCTAATATTGCCTGTTAGAAAATATGAGTCACTGTCTGAAACTACAAGTGTCAAATGAGTGAGTGCTGAGAGTTTGAACTATGTAAAACGTCACAAGAACCAGCCATTCTCTCCACTCCTGTTCACTGAATTTTTTCTTTTTGCTTTATATCAGATCCCATTAATTTGGAAATCTGGAGGTCTGTTTGGGATAACGACACCAGAATGCCCTGTCTGAATGTGTCTTACCTTTGACTAATAAACTAACGTGTGAACCCCATATTTTTGATAGCACAAGTGCTCAAATATTTGCTTATCAGAATGAGAATGGAGTATTGGAAAAGAAATAAGTACAGACATCTAGAAAGTAGAGTTAATATTGGGGTTTTTTCTTATTTTTTCTTATTTTTTCTATTTTTTAGTTTTTTCTTCTTTTTTCCTCTTTTTCTTCTCTAAATAGTAAATCTGAAAGAATGTTCTTTGGCATCTCTTTTTTCCTGAAGGCCTTTAGAAGCAATCCCATGATATTTGCAAGAAAAAAAGTCCAATAACTGAGTCACCCATAAGAGAATGAAAACTATAATTAACATTTATATAGGATATTTTACAAAAAAGAGACTTCAAAAATAATTGACAAGCACTGCTGAAATGTACAGTATCAACTAGAAGTGTTCTGAGGAAAGACAGGCCAAGTGTACTGTGAATAAGTACTTACTCTTGGAGAGCTTCACATGCCATTATTGTAGTTTTCAAAGTGAAGACAGGATTTTGATTTTTAAGGTTATTCTTTGCACACTCTTTCTGCTTTAAATTAGAACAACAAGGAGTTGAGTCACCTTGGCTTTTGCTTGTCAAAATAATCAGGAATGATATATGAATTGTGACTGAGCCCAAATCTCAACAAAAGTGTATTCATATTTGGAAAAAGAAAAATCAAATCTTGTCTCCTGCTCTTCTTCCTCCTGTTCCCCCAACTTTTTCTTTTTTTCCCCATACTTTTGTTTTCTTTCTAGTCTGAGACCTATTAAAATAGGACTAGAAAAGCTCTGTTTTGCCCCCAGATGTACTGTGATACTATCTGGTTGGAATCTCTGTTTTTGAGATCTAACCCACAGAGAATCAGATGAAGTTGAGGTAAGCAGGTAACTTTGAGTACTTGACTTTGTTACTCCAACATTAATTTGGTGCTGAAAAGGAGGAGTCACTAGAGGATCAGAGGGGTTTTTTCCTGTTTAATGTTTAGAGACTTTTCATCACTGCACTTAGCTCAGTTCTCTTGTCTTTTATGTTAAAGATGTAACACAAAACTGTCATTAACTGGATCTTCTTTGTGTAATATTTTCCTTCTGAGGAGTCAAAGGATGGGTAATGTATTTCCAGGTTTGTGTGAAGGAGAAAAACCTGAGGAATGTGCTGGGTTTGATAACTTTGGGAATGGAAATCAGATTCTCTCTCACTTTCAATGGAGATTGTAAAGCAGGTCTCCAATAAATTGGATACCTGAACAGCATTAGGGAAGCATCCAACAGTGCAGCATAGTGTTTGAAGTCCCATGAACTCCCTTATGTTCCCATGTTTAGTTTTGCATTGAAGGAGTCAACACCATTGAAATGGCAGGAGGATTTAGGAAAAAGGAAAGCAGGAGCTTGTTAATTTTGGTTGGTTGGTTGGGTTTTTTTCATTTTTCATGTAGCAGAGGTTTCCTAGGAAATGTTAGCCGTGCAAGAAAAGAAGTGGACAAAACCAGTGATTATGGTGCAGATGAGGGGACCATATTAGAAAATTATAAAATAATATTGTATAACTGATTTTTGTGCCCTTGACCTATATTTAATGGAAAGTTACACTGGCATCTGTTTATTTCAAAATTGTCCATGATGAAGGACATCCTCGATAAGACAGAAGAAAATGCATCTTGGATTTTTGAACTCTGGGCTGGGAAGAGCTGTCTTCTACAGGATCAAATGGAAAGGGACCTGCATAGTCTGCCAGAGTCTCAAGGGGAAGGTTAAATAGCTATATGGAGCACCTAAGCAGAGAAGGCATGGTTGGATAATGCACCAAGGTGGAAGAAGTAAGATGTAAGCGGCAGCAGAGAAGCAAGCAGTTGTGAAAGCAGGGGTGGGACTATATCTATGAGAGAGGTTGTGAGGTAGGCAAATAATTAATATGTTTGTTTCACTGAGATTTTTCTGAGAAGTTGTCCTTCATGCCTTAATTTGGAAGGTGTTGTGTAATCTTTTGCAGAAAAACGAATTTGCCATAAGACAAATAGGAGAGTGTAGTTTGCACTAGTACAAAGACAGCTCTGTGTGACCATGGAGCAATTTTTCCTATTACTCCTCTCAAGAGACAGTTACATCAAATGACTGATTTCTTATTTTTTAATTTTGAAGGCAAAAAATAGGATATGATTTCTGGAGCATTTTTGAAAATAGTACTTCAACTTAAAAAAATAAGGATACCATATTTGCTCTCTGTATCTGTTTTTCTGCCATTTGACTCTGTTTTGGTGTGGTGTTTTGTGAGATCCTTGTCTAACTGTATGGTCTTTCAAACATCTTTTCATCTCATTCAAATTGTACCTGTCTCATTTACCTATTCCGAGTGTTCATATTCAAGACCTGAATCCTCCCAAAGATCCTTCAGGCAATAGTGTTTGGAGATTTTTTTGGGGGTCTGTCTTGAGTATTGACTTTCAAGTTGCTCTTCCCAGATTTGAGTTAGTGAGTAATAGAAACATTTCCTTATATCCAAATTCAGATAGTATGATGAGTCTGGAACATCCCTATTGATTAGAAGAGCTTGAAATTCCTCACGTTTGTCTCTAAGACAATGGTTGCTGATTTCTGTTGTGAAGTTCTTTCTGAATTATGGCAAACACAGGATCTTTTTAAATACACAGTTAATCTGATCTGTAAGAAATGCTCCTGTATGCTTCAAGATAATACGTTTTTACTTTAAACTACTTGTTTCTAACCCAGGTAGGAGTTCTATGATTTTACGTTTGGTTGTTGAGGGTTCTTTAAGGTTTGATTTAGGTTAGGTGTTTTTTTTTGTTTGGGGTTTTTTTGTGGTTTTTTTTCTGTTTTTTTTGTTGGTGTTTTTTTTTTTTTTTTTTCTCCCTTGGAGACTGTTTTTGGGTTTTCTTTGTTTGTTGGTTTTTTCCTTGTTTGATTTTAGGGTTTAATTTTTAGGGAGAGAGAGAAATATCACTACTTAGTTGAATAGATTTAATCTCTTTGGAAAATTTTCCAGATACTGAGACTAAATTGTTCCTTACTGCTTCCTTTTCTTCCCACCTTCTCACTTGTGAGTGGGACCAAATGCTGTGCTTACTTGGCTTATTGTAATCATGGAATGCAACAGCTTTTAATGGAAAAATGGAACTTCTTTTCTAACTTATGTAACTGGTGAGAAGATCACCCTGGAATGAGAAGCATTGCTTTATTACTTTCAATGTGCATTGTACCCATTAACTCACCAGACACTTATGAAAGAGAAAATTATAAAGTATTTTTAAATTGCCAACACTAGATACAAGTGAAAAAATGACATTCAGATTTTTCAAGTCCAGTTCCTTTGCTGAATAAATATTTACAATGCCTGTTTATAATGTCATGTCAAATTAAACTAGTATTTATTTTGCCTGGATGAAAGCCACAAGTAGCCTGAATTAACCTTAAGAAAAATGTTGAGATTGCAGAAATACTGAGGTCAGTATAGCAAACAGTTCTCTAAGTGCTGCAGTTTTTGCAGTTCAAGTCCAGCTCTCTTGGATAAAACAGTAAGAATGCTCTCAGATCAGTTTTCCATTAATAGAAAGTTTGATATTCATGATTTTATTTTCATGAAATGTAGTAATAAAATGGTAATGTCTTACTCTTAGTGGTGGAAAAGATCTTGTAACAAACTCCAGGAGATTATTGAAGGGGGAGCCTGATAATATTTTTTTATGCTAATTCTCGTTTTGCAGTGGGAGTGAATGATGTCATCCTGTCTCCTCCCACTGTGTAAACTAAGCTTGTGTCAAAGTGTTGCTGCCTCTTGTCACAGAGAGAACGGTTCACTTAAATGCAGCTGCAGCACTTCTGTGTGATACCTGTCAGAGCCATTCCCAGAGCGAGGTTGCGTTTGTGACCATGATGTCAAGATTTGTCTGTCTTCTTTTCTGTGGATATATTGCACTAAACCTGGGAAATACTCAGAAATTGCCAAGAGGCAAGTAGCTATGAACAACTTTCTGGGGGTTTGTTTGTTTTTCTGTTTTGGGGCTTTTGGGGGTTTTTAATGCCTGTGTTTTGTTATGGAAATTCGCTTTCAGTATGTTAGGAATGATTAAAGGTAATAGACAAGATGAAAGAAGGTCAGGAAGAAGGGCAAAGTCTAGGCATAACAGCAACCTTAAAGCTCTTGCATAAAATAAGCTCAAAAGTTTTCATGGTATCTTGTGACTAGTGAGAAGTATCATGACACAAAGTTACTGCATTTAGGGATTTTATAGTGATTTGGACAGCAGTGTGCAGGTCTGTTGTTTAATATCTTAAAGACAATGTGACTTGGAAGCACTCTGTGTCGCTGATGGAAGACTTCAGTTCTGTCTTTGAAAGAACTTGTATACTTTCCTTTTATATCTATCCTTAATAATGCAGTAGGAATTGACTAGTGTAGGTCAGGTTGCATGCATTTTGAGGGAGAGAAATATGACTGATTGAAATTTATAGAAGAAGAAAAAACCCTCCAAACCTATGTCTATATTTGTTAACTATTCCTTTCTCCCTGAGTCTGGAAGTACAGTAGATTTGCAAAGCTGGCAGTGATCTCTTCTTCTCCTTGGTAATATGACACATGTAACATTGGCATTTTAATAGTATTTTATTGCTTGCTGCAGGAAGAACATAGCATAAAATTAAAATTAAAATTAAAATCTATCTGGATGGTAAAACACTTTGTAGTGCCTTGGCATTAAGGCAGAAATTTCACAACTGTTTCTGTACTGCACGTATTTCTCTCACTTTGTGGAAGTGCTTGCCTGAGCCCACTGTGCTTTGTAATGCATTTTACATCTGCATTCTTCTGCAGCCACTGACATTTAGAGGGACCTGTAATTTAGTTATGAGAATGTTTATTAATAAATAAGCACTTCGTGGGCTGCCTGGGAGATTCTCTGTCATAGAAGAGAAATCTAAAGGTATTTGGGGGAGTTGAGGTGATTTTTCACCCTCACCCCTCCTTAAGACACACTTTTCCTTTTTTTTTATTTTTTTCAGAATTTCATTATTTTTCTTTCTTCCCTATGATGATGTTCTTTTGAAATTATTTTTCTTTTCCTCTCATCATCTGGAGGCAGTGTGGAGTTTTCTGCATACTGGTAATAGTGGAATAGAGTAACAGATATGCAGTTCAAGTCAAGCTCACTCTAAGACTTTAGTTTTGTCAAAAAAGGGCTTCAAAGAGGATTGTGTTGATCAGAGAGGAATCTTGCATATATTACCTACACTGAAGAAAGGAACTTTTCCAATGCTTGTCTTTTTAAAATGGTTTGACTGGACTTTTCTGCCCACCACTGTACAATAGTGGTTCTAAGTTTATGCTAACTGTGAAATTCAGACAAAGCTTCTAATCCACTGCAAGATTAACTCTGGCATGCATTTTTTTTCTGAACTAAAATAACATTGCGGAAGTGAAGTTCTGTTTGCCAAATGCATAAAGCTGCAGGTGGAAACTTCATTTCTTTTCAGTGAAATAGCTTTTTTTAAGATTCTCCCCTTGCAGTGTAGAAATATCAGTCTAATTCTTTTGTTTGTAGCTGCCTCTCCAGTTACTATTTACAAAGAATTGTATTGAAAAAGCAAGTGTATTAGTATTTTGCTGCCATCTGGAAATGCTGAAAGGATTGACTTCTACAGCATTGTCTTGTTTGATAGGGACTACAGACTTTTTTTTGTAAGCAAATAGTATATGTGGATCTTAAAGGGATTAAAAAATGAAAATATGTACTGGTAATTTCTTTTAAGAGGGCTTCTGTGCCTTACTGTGCAAGCTTAAATTCCAGTGAAGTCCTGTTCTCTTTAAGTCCCAAAGGATGGAAATGAGGCTTCAGAACCACTCTTGCTCTCTGTGGAACAGTGGAATCAAGTTCTGAACTTGAAGGAGAGCAGTCTAGCCAAACTCGCTTTCTGGTGGTGCAGGAACTTGTGGGAGCAGGCTATCAGAGTAAATCATGCCCTTTTTACCAGCACTTTGCAATTCTAGTGCTCAAATCTTCTCTCCCAGAGGTGAAACACACTGACCCCATGTCTCATGGACTGGGATTTTCTTTCACTGGTACAAGGTGGAAGGAACATCTTGCCTGCTGCAGCTGCAAAGGAACAGAGCCAGTACAGTGACTTCCAGAGCTGTTTGAGAGACTGTGTGCAAATGTCAGGAGGCTGGAACACAAACTGCTCCCTTTTCCCATGGATTTTTGTACTTTCACCTCCACACACGTGTGTTTTACTAGGATGAAAAAGACAATATTATTGCTGTTCTCAAAAGAGTGTTCTCTGTTAATATTCTTCCTTTCATTATTTTGACTTCAAAGGTTAAGGTATTGTTGGAGAAATAATAATAAATAAAGACAATATAACTGAGAAAGGAAGGAAGACTGATGGGTATTGTGTTTGAGTATGAAGGCAGTGTTTTTTTGCAATTAGGTTTGTGTTTCATCTGGGAGATAAGCTGCTAAGAAAATTCTGCAGTCAATGCCTTTGGATACTGTGAGAAGGACCACAGAACAGCAGTGAGAGATGATGATACCATTACAGATGGCATTTCATCCAGTATTTCAGTAACTGTCTGTTCAACTTTGTCTAGCCTCTAAAGTTTTCTTCTAATTAGAAATTTTCCAAGTTTTTGTCTCTCTCACTATGCCGTTATGCCAGTGCCATCCAACATACGATTCTAAAGTTCAGCACTGTTGTGCTTTATTGATGGGTGGAAACCTGTTCTAATTTTTACAGTTCTACATACCAGAAAAGTTCCATTCTTAAAGAACTCAATGTTGTCTCTTTAGAATTAAGTACAAACAAAAAGTTTTGTCTTTAGAGAATGAGTTGGTAAGCAGAGCATCCCAGATCTAAGACAGAGATGAGAAAGCAAAGCCACAGAATCCAGAATAAACAAGTTACAGGACATAATCCACAAAATCATACTGTCTTATGAACCGTGTTTCACTGTCATCTTTCCAGTTGGAGTTGATACAATTGTTGAAGGAACAGTTGAAAAATAACTTCTTAGTGTTTGATAAAACAGCATTTCATGGTTTCGATTTTGTCACTTGACTTTCCAATTAGAGAACTGATGCGCATGGAAATGTGTTTTTTCACTACAGTCTCTGTTTCTGATAGCTTTTGTTTATCTTTTTCTTCTGTTTTACTTTTTTAGAGCTGAAAAGAATTTGGGGTTCATCCCTTCTTATAAAATTTCAGTTTTAGGAAGTTACTAAAACCAAAAGAGTCTGAATGTTTTCCTGGTTTGTTTTCAGGGAATTTTTTGACATGTGGTTTTCCTACTATTTGAATTAGTCATCAGGTACAGTGGAATTCAGGTCCATTCTTTTTCCACTTTCCAGGACTCAAGTCTATCCTACTCTGCTGTCCAGGAAGGGCTCAGGAAACCCTAATTCAGCTTTCTCCTGGTTGCTGTCTTCTTAGGATAAAAGATTATAGGCTTGACATTTCTTAGGGGACCATGTGAAAAAGCCTGATTTACAGACTCCTGTAGGGAAAACCAGATCCAAAACTTCCTTGTATCTACAGTTGTCAGCAGTGGGGACAAGTGGGAAAAAGAATTATTTTGCACTGAAGATTTGTTTCTTTGTTTGGAAGTACTGAATATGTTTGGTCTGATATTGTAGATAGCTACTCACTAATATTTGTGCTTAAGGTAATTATAACTGACATCCCTTTGAGAGTGAATGCTGTATTTACAGTAGACTCCCAAACTTCGACATTTGAGAAAAGGAATAGACTAATTTTATTCCTAGCTAAGTTTGCTGGCTATGCTATGTTACGTAATAGGTCTTGCTAAGCAGAGCATGTGTTTTCATTTACTGGTGTCAAACAGTTAAAACAATGTAGAGTTATTTCAGTGTATCACAAATATTATATTGCAACAGCCAAACCTCAAGCTTTTGTGCTCCTCTCTCCCTTCCTGACAGAAGCACCCCTTTGGTAGATGTAAGGTGGCAGGGCAAAATTTGTAAGACACTGAAAAGTCTGCTGGAAGTTGTGGGTTTTTGAACATGCAATGACGCTGACATATCAAAATATCACAAAAGGACTGAAATGACATGTGGTTTATATATTACTATCCCTATGGTTTACAAAACATCTTTCTGGGAACTATTTTTCAAAATACACAATGCATTAACCTTTAAAAAACATTTTTATGAAGGAGGGCCAGTTTGAGCTGAATTATTTAACTTCATTTTTTGTTGTGTCTGGAAAAAGAAGTGCAAAATTAATTCAGGATTTTTAGTGAAATATTTTTTCCTATTTTTAATGGCACATAAGTGACAAATCCCACAGGAAATTTAAAAGGGATCCTTTATCTGATGTAATAGAGTGACAAGGGTTTTCAGTCATTAGATATGTCATGGCAAATTTGGCTCATTCTTGCTGCAAGTGAAAACAGATCAAAAGAATGTAACAATTATAGCAGTTCATTTAATCAAATAAAGTTATCTTATTCTGCAGACAGTTGTGTCCTAGGCTTGCACGTAAACATATCAAAACCCAGTACTGAGTGTCAGGCTTCTGAGTTCAAAGGTAATTTGTATTACCAGAATTCCATTTTTGTTTTGGCACATGCAGTGGTGCAACATTGTGATGATACATATGGGTGGATTCTGCCAGAATTAAATTCCACTGCATATGAATGCCTCCAAAATGATCTCACTGCTGGGTAATCTATATAACTTTCACCTCTTCATTTGAATTTTCATGTACTCAAGTATCTCTTTTTGAACCTTATTTTCCAGCCGTCCTTCATATAATCTTTGGATCTAGGTGGTCCTGAAGGACAAGCTACATAATTCACTTGAGGGGAGAGCTGTAGGCTAAATCCTGCTGCTGCTCTGGGGCCAGACCTGCTGTATATGGATAGTATAGTCTGTGTATCTCTTGGCTGATGATATGGTGCAGGGACAATGGGTTTGAGGCTCCTTTGGACTCATCAGGTGTGCACTATACACTGCATGTGGAAACAAAAACCTCTCTGTGCTCCAGGGGAAAAAAAATGGCTAGCAGTGACCTGCCATAGTCAGAGCTGTGCATGCAGCTCCTAGTGGATTTATTTTCCTTGGGGAAATTCAAGTGCAGACTTGAAATTGTTTGTGAGCAAGACAAAATTGTTGCTGTGGAGCGTTCTTGATACTGCCTTTTACAGAAGATGGTTGGAGTCCTCACTGGCATGGTGAATCTTGGTGAGAACAGAAGAATGTATTTGTGTTCTGGATACCAGCAGCCTAAAACAGGTGCCATTAGCAAAACAGCCCCGTCTGCAGTGTCTTCCAAGTGGAAAAGGGCAGCTGGAAACAGGCCAGATCCTACTCAGACTTGCTTGACAGGCCTTAGCTCAAATGGTCTTAATTAAAAATTGGGTTTTTTACAGTACAAGACAATGTGTATATAATGCTAGTTTGCTTTGTGAGATATGTGTTTACCTTATTGTGCTGTGAGAATGGTGGCTGTGAAGGTGACTGCTGGCAGCATCATGAATGAAATTAAACCTTTGTGTGAGCAAGGCCTGTGCCAACTTTTCCAACACTGCCATCCTTCAAAACATAACAATTGTGTGCCATTTTCTCTGGCTTTTTCAGCTCCAAACCTCCCCACTTGAGCAAACCAGTGTGTGTCATATCAATGTGAAGAAAAACCAGGTCAAGTTTTGAACCACCAAGTGAATTTCTACTGTTCATGAAGTCGTGAATGTAGTTATGGTCACAAGAATTTAATGTTTTTTCTTCACCAAAGTGATGCCATCAAAGCATGCAGGGATCCAGGCAAGGTTACGGAAGGATGGCTGCATTAAGGATATCAACACAGAGTCTTCACTGCTCCAGAGCTCCTGAATGAAATGATGGTAAAGACTTGAGGCTCTAGCTATGAAGATTCTAGACCTAAAGGCAGGGAGGTAGGCAGTGCTCTTTTAAGAGAGGAAACTGCTCTTCTTCCAGTCTGGAGGGGAGCATTTACTGCACTTGTTAGGAGGTTGGTAGACAAAATATAGCCTGTGTTCTCTAAAATGCTTTAGAGTTGTTGCTAAAGTCCATCACCTTGCAATAATTTAGTGTTATTTAGGGCATCTTCTGGAAGGAAAATAAATGGGGCGAGTGAGTCCACAATTTTTCTTAAGCCAGTTGTAGCCATGGCTCTTATCTAAATCCTGTTTACTTTGAACTAACATGTCATCAGGGCTCCATGTGAATAAATCCACTTCGATAAAACCCAGCTTAATGCAGTGCTTAAACCTCTGCATGTGATTTGATTTTTATTTATTTTGTGTGTGTATGGAATGTGCTAACACTAGGATATGTATTTAAAAAGAAGTTGTAGTTCTATACTCTTTCTCAAGCTGAAGAGTTGATGGCAAAATGGATTCTTGAAGTATGAGGGAATTATTTTTTAGGGCTATTTCAGCATTTTTATATAGTTCTAAGGTTTCGCAATATTCTTAAAATCTGCTCACGAGCAGCACGATTCCATAGAGTGAGAAAAGATTCTTTCCAATCACCTGCGGTTGTGGCGTTAGTTTTTGAATCTATAAATGGCCACAGAGTGCTTGATATGAGTTTACATAATTAATACTTTGGGAACCTGGCCAATTTTAAAGGACTGACAGTGTATGTGGGATAACATTATTTTTAAACTCACATTTGGAAAAGCCATTTCTTCTTTTTTCAGCTACTTGCAATATCTGCTTTGTATGAATTATTCACTTTAATTTTTCCTTCTGTGATGTAAAAGTCTGGAGTAATTTTAGAACACGTAAAATTATGGCTGGTTCAAAAATACAGATATGTGTGCTTGAAATGTCCCAGAAGATAGATTTCCTACTTCGAAGTTAAAATATTTTCTGACAATTTAGATTACCTCATTGCCACAGTTCAAGCCTATACATGAACAAGAAAAATGCACACTGAGAAATTTACAAGACCTTATCACTTATCACTTTTCTTTTGAAATCTCTGTGTGTCCGTACAACATGCACAAACACACTGAAAACAAAGGCATGGGTGCAATAGTCTGAAAGTTGATAAGAAATTTAACTTTGGGATACAAATAATAGAAAGAAAACTCTACTGTCTGACCTGAACATTTTGGCAGAGTTCCATTCTGTGGCTCACACAAACACTGAAGTAGTTGGATTAAATGGCAGGGCAGAGTTTTTATTTATAGCACAGTGTGCAGCTTATTTCACAGCCAGGGAAATGGCTGCAGACAGGCTTAAAAACCATGAATTTCCTTTGTTTGATGAAGAGCTGACTCAGGTAAAAGTGGTGAGGTTTCATATTCATCTTGAATCAATATGTCTCCTTCTTTTGTCATAAAGATAATTAAGAGACATTTACTGAGTGAACATGACTATGAAATTGCTTCACAGTGACAGCTTGTCATTGGCTACCTTGCAGATGAGGACCAGCTTTTAATTGTGATCTGACAAGCACCAATACTGGATCTCTTCAGCATTCCTTCCTGCTCTTTGATTCAGTTACGAGGAACACAAAAACTGACAATTCTAATAGAAATGTCTTCTTGCTTCTTGGTTATTCAGTGCTCCTTAGTAGCTGGTACATCTGATGTGACTCGGTATTATGGAGTAGGAGTTGATTTATGTCCTTTGTTAATTAAGTCTGTATAAACATATATAAGATTTTTTTCCCCCACAATATTAAAATACTAATTATGCAATTAATTTTAGCTGAATAACTTCTTTTGAGGTGTTGGCAGATTTGGGGATTTTTGTTCCAATGGAAAAATTTAGGGATTTTTGTTCCAATGGAAAATCTGTACTCAACTTGCGCACAAGTAAGCAAGTCATGAGTGTGATTTCACATAGACTCCCTAGTTCACTAAGGCATGCAGGTGCACGCACAAAAGGCAGTGTGGGGTCTTGCTCATGTTTGGTAAATGCATTACATGAAAAATTATCTCTTTTGCTCTTTCACACTTTAATCAATGCCCTGTATTCTCAAAATTTTGGGAACATGGTCAAATAGCAGTTGATAAAAGCGTTAGTGTGTTGTCAATGTACAGCCATGAATTCTTAGAAAGCAGCTTCTCAGTAATGTAACTAACATATGTTTATTGTGTTCCCTTTCCACTCAGAAATGCTTACAGCAATTAGCAAGGGAGATCTTATGCTGTTATTATATTTATTTGAAGACAATATGAGGTTGCTCATAGTATTAAGGATGTAGAGAATTTACATATAGGGAATAGATAATCTCCTTTATGCCCTGTTGAAACTTCGGGCATTGTGAATATTTTTTTCCATGACCTGACCCTTCTGGATTTTTTTCCAATAATTTGTTTTTGTAATATTAAAACACTTGTCAGTTGTCAAAAAGAAAACTGGCACAGGGAAGACCATCTCATTTAAAAACTCTGAAGTCATGAAGCATTATTTATGGGCTTAATACACTCTGAAGTCAGAGAGCATTCCTTGGGAATTAATGTAATCTGCTGCACACTGGGTTACAAGACCAGTAATGAAAGAGACACAGCTTCCTACATACCATAAATTCTCCATGAGCATTTGGATAAATGCCTGAGAGAAGTACAAGTAAAAATGCAAAGTCAGGCCTACAAGATTGCTTAGCTGATGATTTTGTGCATAGATCTACATGCCCCTATCCCACCCCAAAATTTTCATAAGCCATCCTTTTGTGTGTTGTAGCTGACAGTATTCTTTATTGGCATTTTTCTTTCAATGAAACACCAGCTAAGGAATTTTTTTTTAAGAAGTAAGTATAGACATAGAAAGACAGTTTGGAAAGAGAGATTACTTTCTGCAACTTTCTTTTATTTCTGTAGATAAAAGGCAACATGATGAAAATAGAGGAGTCAATGTTACAGGTAAGGAATTTGGAAATACAGTCAGAGAACATAAACTCTGTGCCATATCCTGGGGTAGGAAGGGAAGTATGTGGGCGAAAAGATGAAACACTTTCAGTATAAAAAAAGAAATATTTGTCTTATCTTAGTATTCACCTAATCATAGACATAGCTTTTATTTTACATATTGTATACTTACCAGGCTTGGTGTCCATTATTTTCTGTAATCCACTGATTTAGAACCATTTACTCCATATTTTAATTTTCTTAGAATGAGTTAACAATGTTTCTGCTTCACAGTGTGTTCATAGAGCTGAAAAAGAATTTTGGTCAAATCTAGGAATTCAATAAAACGTTCTAAACTTATGAAGTATTTATTAGAACTTTTTCAAATTAAAGATGTACTGGCAATTTGTTGCTTCTTTTCTCCAGAGGTGTTTGAATTGTAGAATCATTCCTTTGATATCTGCAAACTCAGAATGTGGAACAATATAGAAGAAGATTAAAAGGATCACCTCTGATTTTTCTTAATCTGTTGGGGTTTTAGTTGAGTATATTTTAGAGTAGTATTAAGAAGCCAAGTCATCAGTCTTGAGATCTGTCTCATCTAATGGTGCAAGATGAGATACATTTTCCAGCTGGAAAAACTATGTGCAGTTGGAATCAATCCTTATAGGACTGGGCTGTATCCAGCAAGTGTCATAGACATGTGTGAGAACGTTCAGTTTGGAGACCAGGAACATAAGTGAAACCACTTTATCTTGAGTGTTCTTTTGGAAACATAGGGCAATTTTTTTTCATTTACATTTTGTTTGTTAGTTAGTTTGTTTGCATTCTAAACCAAAGGGAAGTAACTGGCTAAAAGTTTTATTGACAGACTTGGCTCCATTGACAAGCCCAAATCGTAGTTGTCAAAGCACAATAGAATTTCATATTTCAGTACTGCTTTTGTAACTGACAAAGTGTTTTTACTCTTTCTGAGTTTAGCATTTGATATACAACACTGCTTAAGAATTTGTATGTGTGCTTCAGATATTTAATTGCTTTATCATCTGTCTGCTTCTAAAAAGTGGGGAATTTATTCCAGAGTTAACACAGAATATTGCAAGAATCTTTGCCAAATGCCATTCAGAGCTATTAATCCTTGCTCTGTTTGAAGTCCTGCATGTCTTGGGTGTCATTTTGAGCAGAGAACACAGGTATTTTGTGTGATCATGTGCAGGTTGCAATGCTGGAAGTAGAAGACCATTGTGCTTTCAGAAAAACGATAATCCCATTCCATTTTCATCTTTTTTTGAATATTATTTTAAAGATTCTTCCTTCACTATACTCAGTGTAGTGGGGGGGCTTCTAAAGAGAATGTCACCTGTTTCTGAATGGGTGTCTCCATCTATTTTGTTTTCTTTCCATTTCAAAGCAAGTCATTATGGACACCTCATCTGCTTCTCTTTCCCCAACCCAAGTTCTTTCCCAAGTGTACCCAAAGCACAAAACATTTTCCCTCATGAAATGAGTATAGGAATTACACTGGATGTTGGTATCAAAAGGGACTTTGGACTTTTAATCGCTGACTGCTATTCTTTGAGCCCAGTTTTCCATCTTTTCTGTAACGTAGGCATCCAGTCAGTATTTGTCCAGTGTGACAGGAAGAATACCTGTGGAAATTGTGCCAAAGTTGAAATAAATTATATTCACCCCTTTCCCATTGTATGCAAAGCCAGGAATAACATTACAGAAGGTAGCAAGCTTTGCCAGACAGCCTGGTCTTGGTAAATTTGCTCTGGCTGTTCTAAATCATCTTCTGGTTCATTATCTGCATAGGTGTGACTGTTCCTGGTGACTGAGGCCAGGGGCAACAGCTTGTCGTTTCCTGGATGCTCTTTCTTGCCTTTTACTCAATCAATTGCACGGAGATATTTTTCTCTTCTCACATAACAAATAAATTTTGCTTCTCCCTGGAAATTCTCCTTAGTTTATCTATATACTGAAGAGACCAGGCCTTACTGGATTTTCATTTTCTATATGTTAGAGGTAGGAATTAGGATACTGGAATTCACACAGAGCACTGAGGTAGGCAGCCCTCCTTGAGGCTTTATGGGGAATACTTAGATGAGCAGAGCAAAAGTAGTAGCCTTGGAAATATTTACAAGGAAACATAGGGCTGAAATGGACTTCCTGTCCATTTTGACAACCTTATTTCATTCCTGACACAGTTTATTGCAGAGTGTAACTTAATGTATCAGTTTTCCAGATATTTTCCTTGCTACAGTTTGTCACTTCTCTTCAAAAATAGGGAGCAGAACTAATTTATCCTGCTTTTCCTCAGGGTTTTGGTTTGCTTCCTATATATAGTTGAATACTGTCTTCATATTTATCTATGCACTTTTTCTCTAAGCTCAATGGCTCCCATTTTCTCAGGCTTCTTTTCTGAGTAATATACTCTGTACCTCCAGTCATTGAATTTGACTTTTTTTCTAGATTTATCAAGATGGTCTGTTTTGCAGTGCTCTATGTACTTATCCACTAGTGACAAGAAACCTTTTTAGAAGTGAGAATTAGTGCATTAAAGGACTGGGATCGATCTCTTCAGATTTAAAATAGAGAAGGTAACAATTTTGAAACATAGCTAGATATGTTGCAGATTCCGAGACTTACAGATAAATTTTCAACTAAAGGGTTGGAAGTACAGTAATTTCACGTGCATAAGGCGCACCTTTTTGACTGAAGTTTTGATCCAAACCTGGAAGTGCACCTTATAATCCGGTGCGCCTTATATGTGGACAAAGTTCGGAAATTTCCAACCCGGAAGTGCAAGCCGCCCAGCCAGCCCCTCTGCCGCACGTCTTGGGCATGGCCCTCTGCCGCGTGGCACGGCGCAGGCACCCACCCCCGTCACTGCAGGGTGTGGCCTGCCCCGCTCTGCCGCACCGGGGACAGGAGTGCTGGGGCCCATAGCACATGGGGGTCCTGGGGCTGTGTTTAAAAGCTACGCCGATCTGTGAATACTGTTTGCAAATTGAGCACCTGACAGTATTCTGTTACTAATTGGTTACTTTGTTGTGCACAAATCGCTGCTTTTAAAAAAAAAAATGTGCCTTATATGCCGGTGCGCCTTATGTATGGACAAAGTACAGTAATGCTGACAACCTGGAAGTGCACCTTATACCCTGGTGTGCCGTGTAGGCGTGAAATTACTGTACATGCTGGTTTCAAATTTATTCTGTTACTACAGTTTGTAAATCCTCCTAGTGATCTAAATACTAGTACCTTTAAGCAGTTTTGTCCCTAAAAAACATGGTTATGTGCTGAATCAGAGAAGGAGATAGAACAGTTAGCTTTAAAATCATCTAAGCCGATGTTGCAGAATACTGAGCTAAAGTCTTGCTCTTTCAATTGCTTGGATTATGGCAAATAAAGTCATATTTATCACAGAAGTTAATTTTAGTATATGATTACCTATTTTGTCCTATTAACAAAAAAATGAACATTTCAGTTTATTACTGCTTGAGTTTTTTTTAACTGTTGATTTGGAGCTGCCTTGTAACACAGAATTTATACTTTCTTGCTGTTTGTTATTTTGTTTTTTTTCTTCTGAGTGGTTCCTCCCAAAATGTTTCAAAAGATGCTCAGATGAGTAGTCACAGAGTGAAAAAAAATTGTTTATTATGGTATAATAAATGGTTATTACATATAAGGAGTAGACTCCAAATTGGCTGTAGGAAATGAGACCCTCACTAAAATCTGATTGCACAGTAAGCCATGTAGCAGATTATCTGTGCACTCAGTAAGAAACACCAACATGCTGGATTGTAGTGTAGTGTCCTCACTCTTCTCATGGGAGCAAAGGTGACTGCCATTCCAGATAATGTTTTTTTATTATGCTTTCGATTTTCAATTCTTCAAAAATGTACTGTTATTTATAAATGAAAGGTGGCTTAAGGAAGTGGTGATGCCAAACTGCCTGCCACTGAGTAGGTAATGGCAGTGATAATGCACTGCCTGCTTGTGAACAGAGTTATAAGAAACTTGCTGCATTAAGGTCTATGGTCTTTAATATCAATTGCTTTCAATACATTTGAAGTTTATAGGCAGAGCCAGTCCAACAACATTTGAACTCTTCATCTGCACAAGTTCTTAGTATTTTGTTCAGCTTTTCCTACCGAGGAGAGGTTGTTAAAAAAAGTTCCTGATTTTATTCAGCTGATCAGCTCTGCAGTATGACCACCTTGTATAACCCCATGTTCAAGGACCACATTTTTCTTTCCGTGTTTGCACTGGCTCTTTAAAGACTTTTAAAAAGGATAGTTAGACCTAGAAAATTTGTGAGACTCTCCTTGCTCCCCACAGTCTTCTGCTTGCCTTTATTGAATATATCTATGCAGACTCTGTCAGGTTCTTTGGCCAGGACACAGTTTTCTTCATAGCCCAGTCTGGGTGGAGTTGCCTTGGACTCGTTTCCTTGGACAGGAGAAGAAGCCAGGATTGGAAAGACAGCTCTTCTGGGCAAGATGCGATCACTGTCTCATCAGCTCTGTCCAGGTGAAATTACATCCGGAAAAATACATACCAGGCCAGTCTGGATAAAACAACAACAAATCTGGAACTTTGAGAGTAAAGCCAGGGAAACAAGGCCCTGGAGAACCTAGAGACATCAGATCAAAATTAGGCTTTATCCTACTACAAATAAGTGATCCATAATGTAAATCAAAGTAAGGGTTTCAAGTTGTTTTATTAACAAGTAGTTTTTGTCTTGTCTTTTAAAATTGTGCGCTATTTATTTTGAAAGTTTTATCTGTCAAAAATTATTCAACTTGAAGGAGTCTCAAAAGGCCATAGGCTTTGGAAATAACGAATAGGCTTGGTTTTGTCCCTGTCCTCCAAAAATATTGATTTGGTCAATGTTGAATTTTATAAATTTTTGCCATCAAGCACCAAACTAAGTTTACTAACTGGACCCACGAAGGAGCTAAATTTTGTAAGGTTTAAAATAAAAATTAAACATAATCCCACAGGAGGAGCCAGGGTCAGGTTGTTGTAAATCATACCAAAGAAGTTTTCAGAAGTCTAACTCCTGCTCCCTTTTCCATCAGAGCTGCTGGCCTGGTTATTTTCAAGCAGCTGTGTTCTTTCTTGTTTTCACTTCTGTTTCCTATTTTGATAAATAGTGAAAAATGACCTGAAGAATGAAAGCTGAAATTGGGGGTTGGACCATTGAATGGAATCCCAGGTGTAAATTCAGACTGTTTTCAGCTTTGCACCCTAAAAATAATGACAGGTACTTTACTAAGTCAAATAAAAAATAATTTTAAACCAACATGTTTTAGGAGCCTTGTGAAGGAGATAGTGATAAAGATGGAAATGGAACTGCAGTGAAGTTCTCGAATGACCTGAAAACAGGCAAAACAGATGGCAACATAAGAGCGAAAACTTTCTTTTCTACAATGATTTATGTAGCTACATAGAAGTTGGAATTGCTAGTAAATACAACTTTACCTCTGCATTGACCTAACTGGTCCTAATAAGTACAGCTTATTAACTCAGTTCTGAACTGTGTTAGCACTGGAGAGGAATTGGCAAAACAAGTTTTAAAACCTTGTAATTTTGTAATATAAATGCTCTAACAATTCTCTTTCAAAACTGTATATTTCTGATTAGCATTAATAAAACTAAATGTGCATAGAAACAGGAGGAAAAGGTGTCAGTAACCTTGAAGGAGTGCTGTGAAAACGGGACACAGGAAGGGATGGGACTGATCCTGGGCATCTCTTCCTTTCAGGTCACTACCTTCGGCTGAGCACCAGTATTCAGGAGTTTCTCTACTGCATATTTCAGCTACTCCTTTATCAGTGAATTTCTCTATCATTTAAATTACTGAAATGGCCCCAGATATGAAGGAAATATGGAGGGAATTACAGTGTGTACTATTTTATTTGCTGAGTGCATTCTGTTAAGAATGTTGATACGCCTAAGGAAAGCTGCCCTCTTTGAAACGAAAGTAGTTTGAAGGTGTAAGCTGGGAGCTTAAGAGCTAGGTTTTTGTAGATATACATGCTTGTTTGTGTTTTGCACAGTTAACTGTTGCCTATTGACAACCTTTTCTTCTGAAGCAATGTTAGACTTGTGTTGGCATAATAATACTTCGAAAAAAAATAATTGGGGAACTTCATTTGCAAGTGACAAAATTAAATGCAAGGCTGTTATCTCAGCCTCCCCTAAAAAGGTATTCTTCGTTGCTCTCCTCATACTTCCATCACTCAGAGTATTTGTGAATGTGAATTTCATGGCTAGGAACCTTAGTGCTTGATGTAATCTGTCATGAGAAAGGATCAGACATTGTCCTCAGCTATCTGACTGGAGAATAAAAAGACAGATTTTAGGCAGAAGTGCAGAGTAATTTGGCAAGAGGCACTGGACAAAAACTGGAATATGGGAAATTCCAGTTGGATATTAAGACTTTTTTTTAAAACAGAAGTATGCTAAGCACTGAAACAGATTATCCCAGAGATGTTCTGGAATCTGTATCCTCAGAGGTGTTCAAGAATCAGCTGGATGTGGCTCTGAGCAACTTGAGGTCTGCTTTGAGCAGGGAGTTGAACTAGATGACTTAGAGAAGTTCCTTCCACCCTAAATTATTTAGATTTAGATTCTGTTGTTCTGGCTGCTTTAGAAGTGTTCTTGTTTATTGCAGTACATAGAAACAGAACTATTTTTAAATGTTTCCCTTTTTAAGATATATTTGGGTTGCAGCCAAACAGCCAATATTTCTCCATGTTTGGCAGCCAAAAAAAAAAAAAATGTAAAAGAGCAGAAAATAAAAGATTCATAGTTTTAGATTATCATTGAAAACTTGTCTGGTGGTATTATGACACCAGATTTGGAAAAACCAAAGCGCTGCTGTGAATTATTTGAATAAGTGAGATAGTGCTTACAAATAGATGGTGCTAATATTTTTTCATAAGGCACAATTCATTTGTCTAGCACTCTGGGAGGCAGTGCTGGGTCTTGCCTTTGTGCCCCTTAAAATCTTTTAAATGGTGGAAAATAAACAGTTTCAATGTAAGGCAAAAGGAATTCTGGCAATACAGCCAAATTTGTGTAATATGCTACAGCTGTATTTCACCCTCTAGTTTTGTAGGGCAGAGTTCAAGCATCCTCACTCTAAGGTAAAAACAAAATTTAGGACTGTATAGTACAAGAGACCATGCACACTTAAAAGAGTGCAGTAGACTCCTGGTATGAGTGGAAGTAACATCTAAGCTATTAAAAGTTTCAGTATTCTTTTGCTTTTGTCTCCTGTTGCCTATACATTCCAACTAACCAAATTACGGTGCTTCCAGCTGGATTCTTCAGGCCATTGGTAGCTATTTTCTTTTTTCTGAAGAGTTGGTGGTGGCTGGCTCTCCTATGATGCAGCTGATTCATCAACCTGTTTTTCATTCTCTCCCAGTATTGGCAAACTTCTTTCCTTAGAGTGATTCCAACACTCCAAGTGCTCTGATGCACTCAAAGTCGTGCTTTTATTTCAGATGTGCTTTGCACAGTTTCTCCTGCTGATCTTGGCCATCAGCTGACTTTTGTTGAAGAGAATTCTTGCAGATCAGTGTGGAATTTCTGTTGGCAAGCATGTAGGAAAGATTGTGTTTCAGAGGTAGCTATAGATCTCAGAATCTTCCATTTGGAAATGGCCTCAATATAAAAGAATTACATTACAAATGCAAATACTTAAGACCAGGATTTCACTATCAAATGCCAAAAACTAGCACAAATTAATTGAATTAGAGAGCATCTAGTTTATCATTCGAGTTTTTCATCAAGGAGATGCAGGGAAAAAAGGTCTCCTGAAATCCTGATATGACAAAATTATTTTCTCAAAATCAAATAGATTGTTATCACAGTGTCATAACAGTTAAGTTCCTATGAATTCTTTTGTCCATTCAATCATATTTAATGAACGTTTATCTGAGTAGTGACTAAAAGAGACACATTACTCAGAATAAGAATGCTTTCCTGGTTAATTGTCCAAAACACTGTGAGATCCACACAAGTGAAATCTATATTGCTAATATGCTCCTGGGGGCAGTCCCCATTTACCAAGATAATTTATATATCATTTATATCAGTATTGCTTCAGGCTGGCCCTCTCTTGACTCTACTGTCAGTGTCTGTGCAGCATGAAGGATTGTACTCTCCTTGTCCTTGGTTGCTCCACTTCTCTTCATACTCTTCCAGAGACTGGTCATTTATTGTTTTACCAGTTAATATTCATCCCTCATTTTCACTGATTCTGGAGTGCACATAGCCCATGTGAAATGTGGTTTAGTCATGTGAAGTGTGGCATCTGTGTTGTTCTTTAGCATTTCTTTTTCCTGAAAAACATGCAGCTAAGTCAAAGTGAAGAAGGAGATTTGGCTGCCTTGCTCTTTGCTGCTCTTTGGGTCAGGCTTTAGGAAAGACAAGTCCTGCTTGCCTAACCTGATGTCCTCTTATGACAAGGTTACTCACTCCCTGGATGAGGGAAAGCTTGTGGATATTGCGTACCTTCAACAAGGCCAAATGCTGGATCCTGCACCTAGCTCATGACAACCTAAAGCTGCCTGATGAGAAAGGACTTGGGTGTGCTGGTCACCAGCAGCTGAACATGAGCCAGGGTGTACCCATTGTGGCCACGAGCCCAGTTGAAGCCCAGCCTTTACCAGCAATAGTGTGCCAGACAGAAGCAGGGATGTGGTCATCCCCCTGCACTTGGCACTGCACTATAAATACTATAAAATTTTGGGTCCTTTTCTACAAGGAAGATGTTGAGGAGGTTGAGGAGCTGCAGCATGTCTACAGAAGAGCCACAGAGCTGGTGAAGAGACTGGAGCAAGAGTCTTATGAGGAGGAGCTGAGGGAGCTGGAAAAAGGAGGCTCAGGGGAGACATTATCTCTACAACTGCCTGAAAGGAGGGTGTGGGGGCCAGGTGGGGGTCAGCCTCTTCTTCCAGGTAACAAGTGACAGGACAAGGGCAAATGGCCTGAAGTTGTGCCAGGGGAATTTTAGATTGGATACTAGGAAAAATATCTTCACCAAAAGGGCCATGAAACATTGGAGCAGACTGATGACCTGGAGGTATTAAAAGGTTGTGTAGATGTGGCACTTGGGGAAATGGTTTAGTGGTGGACTTGACAGTGCTGGGTTTATGGTTGAACTTGAGGATCTTGATGGTCTTTTCCAACCTAAATAATTTTTTCTTAATGTTTTTTCCTAAACTCTACAGGGACTCTGCAATACTTTTTGCCATCCAGGCCATCACTGTACTTAAAAGTAAATTAGAGGAAAATCACCTGCCCTGTCAAGACAGGGTGGTGAGGACAAGGATTTTATTTTTTTTAATTTCAAATTCATCTTCCTTTCCTTCTTTCCCACCTTATTCTCTTTTTAAAAAAATACATTATACCTTTTTATTTCCTGCTAGAACTGTCTTTGATTTTAAAAGCTCTCTTGGTGGTTTTGATGTGCTAGCTATGAAAAGAGGTCTAAAGGGTCTTATCTCAAAGCTATTGCTGTTTTGGGATCCCATTTAAGCTTTCTAATTGCAGAAAACTCACTGAGATTTTTCAGGCTTTAATAAAATCAGTTCTCTGTCACTATAATTGACTGCTTATGAATGAACAACAGCATCCATCTAACTGAAATCAGACCCAGTTGAATATAATCTTGATGTATAATTAAGTCTTCAAATTGATGTAAAGCATAACTGAGAGATATGTAGATAAAATTGTGGGGGGGAAATGGTTTAAATTATTGAAAATTTAAAATTAAATAGATCTTCATTAATTTCTTTTTTGTAAATTCAGATTTGAGACTTATTTAGAAATTTATTATGGAAATCAAATTACCATATTTTAATTAAGTTCCGTAAGTCTTATTTTATTCTTAGACATGAATACTCAATAGAGACCAGGAGACTATAATTTCAATAATGCTTAATGGGTTTTGAAGAATCCATAATTTAAACAGATGTAACTCACTGTCAGTCAGAGATAATAATCCTAAACTTTGTTACCAGTTTTTACTGCGTGTCTTTGTGAAGCCCATTAGAGATGTTTGAGGTGTGTTGTGTTTTCTTCCTGATTTGTGCTACCTAGAGCCCTATCAATATTCAGAGTTGCACCTCCTCAGCAGTCTTGTGTACTGAAAATAAATGATTAGATTAGAAGCAACTGCTTCCCTTTTCCTCATGAAGGTTTTGCACTGCTGAAAATGCCAGAGAATTGAGTCTTCTAGAAGCCTTGCAGTATTCTGGAATGTGGCAGAGTTGCCTTTGGAAAACTGTGACAGTTTCCTGGCTGAGTGATTTTTCTTGATCAGTCTTTAGATAAAGGAAAGGAGGCAGATGTTTTCCATCAATTTTACTTGTACACTTCTTTGTGTAAAGGGAAGAGGCATAAAGTGTTGGCTTAAGGCGCTACATTCTGTGTGCAGGCAACTGCAGATGCTCAAATCATCTTCTAAAACAAAGTGAGGGTTTTGGTCTCTTGGCAACTCTAGTCATTAGAATTTCTCTAAAAAAAAGCAGGGTATTTTTGGGTGATACCAGAGAATTAGTATGTACTTGTCTACAGAAGCTTTTAATATCAGTCTGCAATTACTGAGAGAGAGAGAGAGAGAGAGAGAGAAAGAAAGAGAGAAGAGAAAGAAAAGTTTAATATTGCTCTACCCTATTTTTCAATGATATACTAGTTATCATTTATCTCATAGTTTTTCTTCAGGATTTTGTTCCTGAAGTAAAATGATTGTCTGTAAAGTTCTGTTTGTTCCTGATAAGTTAATTTCAGCCCTCATGATAGGACAGATGCCTGAAAATCTGCTGGGGATAAAAATTTATATTTTGAGAATGAGAAGAGAAATAACAACTTAAAATGTACTAGTCCAGTGGTGGTGTTGTAAGTTTGGGGAAAAGCCAGCAATTCAACAGTTCTGAAAATATGATAGGCCTAACAGTAACAAGGGAGTATTAAAATTGTGCATACCAAGGAAGGAAAAGGGAAAAGCCAATCCTCCCTTACCCCACCAAGAAGAAGCCAAAACACCAACTTGTAGCTAAAAAGTTAGTTATTGTGTTATGAAGGTAATTCTCTGTTGCTACAAGTTAAATTTTTGCAGATGGATATACAAGATGTTTTTTACTTTATGGGCTGTTCCCCTGGAAAGCATAAAAATGAGTGTTTAAAAATAGTTCCTTCGTAGTTTTGAGTAAAGTATTTATGTTAGTTAGGTGTCCTGGTGTAATTCCAAATGCAAAATTACATTTCCAGCCCAACATCAGGGAAAAAAATTGTAGAAGATTTATTTGGATCTAGTTATTATTTATCCTCTACCAGAATTTTTGAGTGTGATTAACTGATTAATTTAATTTTACAACTTCATATTTTCTACTAAGAAGCAAAAATACTGAAACCAAAAACTTGTATATTTTTCTCCCATGGGTCCTACATATGGCTGATATACTATAAGTCATGCATTTAAAGGAAAAAATACTTGCATTTTTTCCACTTTCTTCATGCATGGTTTTACTTCTGCAATTGTAGAGGTTAAAGCAAATGATAAAGCTAAACTAGTGGAAAACCAGACATGTTGGCAAACCACTGTTTTACATGACTGTTAGTTCACTTTTTAAAATACATTGTGTTTCCAGGAGACATTACCTATAAGAAAATTTTAAGTTGCATGCTATTAGTAAATTAAACAGTCCTATATTGTTATATTGTCATGTCCCATTATTGAACATGTGATGGTAAGATAATCCATTCTGATCCTCTTTTCCACTCTTTCCCCAGTGAAAAGGCAGAGTCTGAAGGTTCAGATCAATGCAACAGATGACACTGTTTGCATGAGGTATCTTCGCCCAAGTCAAAGCACCAGGCTAGAAGGTTTTGTCCTGGGCTATGGAAGCAACTTCTTCTCTAATCAGTACATTCCTTTACCTGCAGAAGGAAAAAACTACATAACAGAACTTGGTAAGGCATCTTTGCTTTGCATGCTGTTGTTTTAATGAATTGTGGGAAGAGACTGAGGAGAATATGAACATTTTATTAATCTAATTTTTTGTTTTATTGGGTTGTTGCTCAGAGTTTCTTTGTGGTTGCTTAAGGTTGCTGTCAAGAATTTCAGTGGAAAGTGGAATTAGCAGATCCTACATGGAGAGCAACTAGTTCTTTCTGTTTGGAAAAGTTTTCTTACTGGTATTTGTTTTGGGATTTTCATTTTGCTGAGAGACTGTGCTAGAACACATCACAGATCAAATGGGATGGTTTGCCTAAAGATGCAGCTATAAAGTAGAATACAAGGGAAATTTACATGCTTTTAACTAATAATAGATGAAGCAGTGAACCAGTCTTGTCCTTTTGACAGAAACATTCATGTCAGAATGATGCATCTTCTTGTTGGAATCCACTCCAGTATTATATGTTATAGATTAGCCTCTAACTTCCATGTCAGACGTTACAGATGAAATTCCATGAGCTGTTTTATAGAAGGATTAAACCATGTCAAGAATGCTATATCCTGTTATCTGGAACTGGGAGAAGGAAGAACACATTTTTTAAACATTGGTTTATCAGGATTTACCTTTTGAGAAATCTGTCAAATCCCTAAAGATTTTTCTGTTGATTTCTTTAAGCTTTTCTAGCCTGAAATGAATCAATTTACCCTCATCATTGTAATGGTGGTCAGCTTGGTATAAAACAAGGGGAAAGAAAGGATGTGTGAGCATAGAAGTAACAACTGCCATATTTTTGATGTGATCGAAGGCCATTGTGGGTCTCTGCTCCTGGCTGAAAACTGCAGAATAAAAACTGAAAAAAATAAGATGTTAGACAGAGAAAAATTAAGATATTAGAGACTGATAGGATCATTGTGGCAAAGGTTTACTTTCCTTTTCATGAGTTTGTACTCCTGGGATCTCTTTTTAGTATTATCACCAATCCAGTGTTTGACTTCTCAACCATCACTTAAGCTGATTCACCCTATATGTAACTTTTGAATCAGTTCACCAAGAATGATGTACTGGATTTTCTGTAGTACACTGTGCATTAAGCATAGCAATGCCTGTTGCAGGAGCAGTGAGGATTAATATTTTTCAGGTACTCTGAGACCTTAAGGAAGAGCAAAAAGAAGAACTGAATGTATCATCATGTAAGATCATTTGCACTTCTAATTTAAGAGATACTTTTATACCTAATCTTTTGCAAAACCGAAAACTAAAAGCTCTAGGTCACCTGGAATTTCAGGTATATTGATTTTGTAGCTTGAACCATAGCAGTTAATGGCTGGAAGCTGGGTCACTTTCTTTAATTCTACAGCACAGCAGAGCACTGACCACATGCATATCCATTTGCTGTTGAGTGTCTGGAGAGGGAAAAGCACAAAGGTTGAGGAATACTCTTCCTTTATGATCATTTCAAAGGGGAATAATGTCAAAATTTAATCTCCCTCCTGCTAATAGAAGTTGTGACATTTTCCTTGTGACAATAAATCTATGCTTGTGACTTCTGTATGCCCAGTAACCAAACATGCAAAATGCAACGTAATATAAACAGCAAGGCAAGAGTTTCTAACCTTGAAAAAATGTAATCTTTGAAAAGACAGGAGTAAAAGAAGTTATCAGTAATATATACTTCAAGTTGAAAACATTTATTTAATGCAATTACCAGTATGTTTATTGGAACTGTGGCTTGTAGTTGAGAGATTTAGAGTTAGATTGCATGCCTTGGGGACTTATTTATTGGAAGCAGAGAGTGCATAATCTTTCTCATTTCACAAATATTAAACACAACATTAAACTGTACCTTTGACTGTGCTTTCCAAAAGTGTATGGAACACGAGCTAAAGCAATAAACATCAGTTGTGCTTTTGGCTTTACTTGAGAGTGACTTGTGTGGCAGAAATGAAGACAGAAATGATTGCTAGCACACTCCCTCCTCCCCACCATATTTAGGGATCAGTTGCTGGCAGAAACTGGAAGAATTGCAGAATGGTTCTTAATTCTAGGAACAATGATTAAATTTTATTGTGGCAGCCAGAGACCTCAGCTCTAGTATACACTTTATATTGATTTCAGAAAAAGCAAGGTGTTGTAGCGGGACAATAAAAATATTCTCAAGAAATATGCCAAAGACCCTAGACCCTATTGCTGAAAAATCTCAGATTGCCTTTGTACTCCTAGGACAACTCAAAGGTGATGAAGTTGGCCTAGTATGTTATCTTCATATAAAAACAATGTACTTTTAAAATTTCACATTCAAGGTTGTCTATCCCATGTTCTAGATATTCTAGTGATCCAAGTACCACTGCATACCCTGAAAATGGTCTTCAGTGTGTTCCACACATTTTTTCATAATCAAAACAGCTAGGTTTCTACAAAAGCCATTCATTTTTGCTCTGAGAACTCCTTTTTGGTCCTCTCATGCGTTGACATATCTGAATTTTAGAGAAAGCAGGTGAGTTTACAGACTTCTCTGGAGAGTGGTAGGTGAGGCTTTCATTGAACAGGGTGTGGAGGAAGTGGTTCCCAAATATGAAAATTCACTGTGTTCTACTTAGACCAAGACTACAGTAATTTCACGATTATAAGCCGCACCTTTTTCATTGAAGAATCCAGCCTACCCCAGTAGTGTGGCTAATCATCAGGTGCGGCTTATTTATGGACAAATCCCAGAGAAGTGAAAGCCCACTGGGGAGGGTGCCTGGGGCTGCCTTTAAAGGCTTCACTGGTGTATGAAAACTGTTTGCAACTTGAGCAGCTGACACCAAACCCTGCCCTGGTGTGATTCTGTTACTAACTCATTACTTCGTTGCACATGGATCCTCGCTTTAAAAAAAAAACCAAAATGTGGCTTATATTCGGGTGCGGCTTATATATGGACAAATCCCGTGGTCTGCCCGGCTACCCGGATGTGCGGCTTATAATCAGGTGTGGCTTATAATTGTGAAATTACTGTAATACAATTTAATGTTTCCTCCTTGCCAGTTTTAGTTGTTCATGGAAAGAGAATAAGCCTTTCCCAGTCAATTTAGGAATGATGATCACAACCTTAAATTGTTTTGTAGCTGAAAGATTAAGATTATAAATGAACATTTAAGTGCATTTGTAACTCACTAAAATGTATGTTTTTCTAATTTATTAATGAACAATGCCGGGGAATATAATTCACTGGGAGAGGGATTAGATCCAGGAAAATGGAAGATCCATGAAAGTGGATCCTGTTCTGATAGTATCAAAATGTTTTTTTCTGTGAAAATCTTAAAGGAAAAATCATACAGATACACAATCAGCTGTAGACACTACTCAAAAAACCCAAAAAACCAACAAAAAAACCACAAACAAACAAACAAACAAAAAGCCCCCCCAAAAAAACAACAACAACAAAAAAAACAAACCAAAAAACCCACCACAAAAAAACCACAAACTGCCTCCTCCCCCAAAAAAAGAAAAATCAAAAACAAAAGCCCCACATTAATTTATATGTTAGGCCAATGTAAGAAAACACACAGACTTCACATGTAAGTCATTATGAAAGTCATTATTCCCTTCCTAAAATACATCCATCCTTTAAAATATTTCTCATTTCTAACAGAGTATAGGTCCACAAAGTAGCATGAAGTGCCTTGCAGACATTTCCACATTTCCTTGATTTAGCTCTGCATTTAGCCCTGATTTTGTTAATGGGAGAAGCGTAATTAGTATTCTGTTTGGGGTAATTGTTCCCAGTTGGAACTGGAATATGGAAGATGACAATATAGAACAATATATTTTTCTAATGTCCACAAATCCCATATTTCCAACCCAGCCATTGTAGAGTAATATGAAATTTACTGCCAGCTTTTCTGCTGGGTCACACACCTCTTATGATCCTGTTAAAAGCATGCTTGAAGTCAGCAGTTGTATTAATTTATAAAATCACATATCTATAGGTGGATACATTTTAAAAGAAATTATAAGGACATGACATTTCCTAGGATTTTCTGGAGAGACGTATAACTTTATACAATGTATGACATTCACCTATATTTCATCCATGAAAATATTCAGCACCTCACTGCAGTAATTCTTAACTTAAAATATCTGTTTTCTCATTGTTTTGCAAATTATATAGCACCTGAGGCAGCAATTGCATAACATTATCAGTAAATTTCTATCTGCCTGCAGAGGGCATGTACAAAGGAAAAAGGGTTCTGCTGGATTTCCTGAACCTGTAATGCATTTCTGCTGTCTTGAGCAGCTTTGTGCACTGGTAGATAGATCAGAACCATACTGAAATGTCAATGACAGTGACAAGGCAGTAGCAAATTTTGTTTCCAAGAATTATGCCTCTGTTTCAGGACTCCAGATGTGGTTTGTGCTGAGTGTACTTTATGCACAGTAATTTCACACTGATAAGCCGCACCTATTTCACTGGAAGTGCGGCTAATCACCAGGTGTGACTTATTTATGGACAAATTCTAGCGAAATGCCAACCCGGAAGTGCGAGCTGGCTGGGGAGGGAGCTGCCGCGGGGCCGCGGCCAGGCGGGCGGGGGGCAGATGGTGAGCTGCTGAGGAGCCGCTTTGCCTGCTTCACGCAAAGCCAAGCCACTTTGCTGCCGCTTTTCTGCCTTCACGCTTTGCTGAGCCGCTTTGCCGGCTTCATGCGGCCACCCCACCGAGCCGCTGCTTTTGAGCAGTGTGGGGAGCTGCGGCAGCCGGCGCCAGGGGCAGGAGTGCCGGGGCCCGCGGCACCGGGAGAGCGCCCGGGGCTGCCTTTAAAGGCTTTGCTGGTCTGTGAAAACTGTTTGCAAATTGAGCACCTGACAGCAAACCCCACGATCACTCGATTCTGTTACTAACTCGTCACTTTGTTGCACATGGATCCTTGCTAAAAAAAAAAAAAAGTGCGGATTATCACCCGATGCAGCTTATTTATGGCCAAATACCATGGTCTTCCCGGCTACCTGGAAGTGCGGCTTATAACCAGGTGCGGCTTATGAGTGTGAAATTACTGTACTCACATGACAGTAAACAACATCATTATTGGTCGTGAAAGCAATTCAGTGTCAATAGATATCAAGATGTTAATTCAGCTAGACTAAAAAAAAAAGTGAATGGACCCATCCAAAAGTGCTTGACTTAAACCTTTATCTTAATTTTTCAGTCTTTCTGACTCATAAAGAAGGAGTATTTACTTAAGAAATTTGTGTTAGTCTTTTCTAACTTGGCTACAAAAATTGCAAGCCAGCCTAGAAATTGTTGATACTGGTAGAGAAACCCAAAACATTGGGTGGAGATAAGAAAGTTTTGTAAGAATGAACAGCAATTACTTAACAGAGTGAACAAAATTATTTTCCCTTTCAGTTTATAAAACCAACTCAAAGTTGGGCAATGCTTTTGCTTTTCCTTTTCTTGTACAAGATTGAACAGTGTAAGATGAGAATGTATTGGTAATCCTGCTTTATAACAATGCCAGTAAGTGGTGGGTGAATTTTGTGTTTATGTAGATATATATGAGAGGGTTCTAGTACCACCATGAGCACATTTTGAAAAGTGTAATTCAGAGATCTGTGCTTAGCTAAAAGATCTTGCTGTGCAGTTTCTTATATCTGATCAATTACCAGAAACTGGCAGTTGTATTATCTACATGCTTTTCAAGATGCCAAATAATGTAAATGTTAATTCAGCATTATGTTGCCTCCTGCTACCTTACCAGGAAGCAGATTCTCATTGTTAGTGCTAGCTGAGCCTGGTGGAAGGACCTGGAAGAGGCCAGCAGATGCCCTCTCCTCTAGATAAGTGCTTTGATCAGCAGTAGATTCATCCATGCCAGCCTTTTTGTCCCACTTCTCTTTTTTCCCGTGATTATTATATTACAATTCTTTCCATCCTCCCCTTCCTCCAACTTTGCCCTCTAACAACATCTTTAGCAATCCCTAAATACAGATTAAGGACTTGCAGCCTGAAGCCAAAAAATACTTTATTTTGATTTCTGAATGTGGTGGTCCATGAATTCTAATGATGCATTTGTAACACTAAGATTTATTCTAAGTCCATCAGTCAGTTCATTCTTGCTTCAGTCAGTTCATTGTTTTGCTTTCAAGTGCATATTGGCTGGGCCCTGAATAGTGTGCTTGAAAAAAAAAGAAGAATTTTCTAGCATTTTGTAGTGCATGTGAGTTGCCTGCTGCCATTAATTGATAGCCCAGCTCATGGCATGTGGAAGTGCTCTTCTATGTTAATCTGATATGCTAGTGGTATTTTTGTTACATTCTGGTTGTCTTCATAAGCTGTTCAGCTGTTAAGGTGGGTAATAGAAGATTTTTTCTTTTAATAATTTTATTTACTAATATAATAGCCCATGTTTGGGGAATTACATCACTAAGAATTAGGCATGGACTATTGAGGAGCACTTCTCTGGTACATGTGGGCATTTTCCTAGAGTATTTTGTAGCTAAAGAATTGAAGGCACTGACTATTTGGACTTTATTTCTGTTCTGAAAGGAGTTCTTAGCCAAGATGTTTGTTTTCTAGCCTTAATAAAGGGACTTAGTAATTGATTCAAAGAAGTGGTCTTAGAGTAGCAGCCTTCCAAGAATGTGTTAGGCATCAATGAGCTGCTAAGATTTGCATAATAAATTTGCAAATGTATTTCAAACTTAATTTGTTAAATCTTGCCTTGTTTTGTACGGATCCTTCATTTATGAGATTGTGGAACCTCACAAATGAGAGACAAACAGATCTATATTTTGTGTCTTTATCATATATGTCTCTATTTTATATTGATTAATATAGAAATTATTTTTTGAGGCAGATGTTGGATTAATGCATCTGTGTCCAGGTATTTCAACATTGATCATAATTGAGTAACTATTCTTTTCTTACTAAATACAGTTCAAAGAAAATAAGAGATATTCAGTTGCAAACAGGATTGTCTGTACTGATAGGTGTAGTTTGCTCTAATTTGAGGTTATAATTTTATTTTTCCAGCAAGCTTCTCTTCTTAAATATATTTTCATATAAACAGTTGATCTGTTCTGTGGATCATAATTACATCCAGTCAAACATCCATATTTTTATGACTGAGTGTCACATTTTCCTACCTATTTCCTGTTTCAGCAATTTATCTCTTAAGCATTAAATGAATTAGTGCAAAGTAAATTATGGTTTTATTTAAGTTCTGGTATTCTGCAGAATTTTCATCTTCTTCTGCTGTGTTACTTCTCCACAAGATTACTGCTTCTTATAGACATAGATCTGTGGAATGGATTATGAATATAGAGGCATCATAAAAGAACACAGATTATTATGAAACATTTCCTGTAACTTGACAGAGTTTAACAGATGGGTGAGGCAATGTTTTAACGCCCTTAAAATGAATTGAGTCATAGTAGTATCAGATGATTTCAGCATTGTGATGATGACTGATAGTCATATTTCTCAGCAAGAAGACTGAATCAGTGTGGAAACTCAGTAGTCTTCTGAACTTACTAAAAGAAGAATTTCATCGGAAGACTAATGAGTCAGGGCTCATTACAGGATATTGAAAAAGCTCTCTGCATTTTTTAATTTCAGGTGCCTAGAATATAGAATGTATATCTACCCGAATAAAAGCATTTCAAGGCATGTGTCCTCCAGTCCACGAATAACGCTTTGATACTGTGCATCAAACCAATGAATTTAAATTAGTGTTGCTCTACTCTTAACATATATATAGTTGCATGGATGGTTTTGCTCAGGAATCATGGAATCATATTTCCAAATAAAGATATCTCCTAAAGACAGAACAGAAATTTATTGTTGTATCCCAGGTATTGAATGGATATGTTTGACAATTCCATTTTCTGATTTCAGTTATAATGATTTTATTGTCTTAAATGCAGTGGTTCTAAAGAAGTGACTTTTTAAACCTGCCTCTAACAGCACTCTCTCAACATCTAGTCTCAGCCTGTTTTCCTAAATACTTCCTTTTTTAGGTTATATTACAGTCAGAAGAGCCATGAATTCTCTGGAAAATGGGAATGTGTTGTATTATTTCTTAAGACAATATTTGTTAAAGTCACCAAAATAAAGCTTGATGAACAGCATATAACACAAAATATTTCCACAGAGAACACTTTGCTACAGAACAAAAACACCTGCTAGAACTAATGAATTCTGAAAACTGACCAGGTTTTGTAGCTGGGATGTCCAGTGAGGCATTAACAGTCTGATTATTGCCATATTTTGTTTAGCAGGTAATCTATTTCTATACTGCCACACAAGTAATTTCAGATTTCAGCCAGAATTATTTATGGAGCAGGGAAAAACTGTTTCAAAGTCTTTGAATAACTTTCTTTCACAATCCTTGGACATTTTACTGATAAACCCATAAATTTTTTAAGTTTTGAAGACTGGTTTTGTAGTTCTTGAACTTTCAAGGTCATACTTTAAAATAATCCTATTGAATACTTTGTGAGAGTCATAAAAGTCTCACAAGCAGAGTAAACTGGGTTTAAAATAAAGGAAAACAAAATTACTTGTAAGTTTTGCCTATTTCTAGTTTTCAATCTCAATACAAAAAATTTCCAAGTGGTTACACAGGTCCCACACTTTTGTACCTCACTAAATATTTAGAAACAATTTTTGTAAATGAAGAGGTATTTACACTTTGGGGTTCCTTTTTAAACTAATTCTTCTTTCCACACTGCTTTGAACAGCTGTTTTCAATGCTTATCTTGGTTATTGGGTGCAGGTGAAACCCATTACTTATATATTAGTTGTTAATGAAATGACTAAATAAAGAATTAAAGTACCTCCATAGAATAGATTTCCAGTGAATTATGTGCACAAAGTCAATGAAGTTATGTTAGAGTGGTTTTCCCCACACTGGCAAAACCTTTTTCGGTAGTACAGCAAGTTTTGGATTTTTTTGGTACTGCTTTTCCTTTCTCTCTCTTACAGAAATTAGAGTGTAAGAGAAAATGGAATTATTTCTTTTAGTTCATAGAATTCAAAATGCCTGTTACACTGAAATACAAAGGAGATTTGGTCTTTTATTTATAGTTAAACACTTAGATAAATGTACCTCAACTAGAATAAGAATTCAATGTAGAGTAATCATTTTTTTTAAGCTACAGTAAAAATAATTTTGGTTGGTATAGAGTGAGCCAAATTCTGCCTATGAATATCTTGCTGGAATCTCCTAAGACAACTTCTCTCATGTTGCAGTTAAGAGAGAACAGAGCTTGGCTTTAAATAATTAAGAAGGACAGAAATCTCTGACATCTAGTTTTAAGAGTAAGAGAAAATCTTATTTCTGAAGATGACTTCCCCAAATTAAAATAAACATCTCAACCTTTGTTTTAATTGAAGCATTTGTAATTTTGAACTCAATTAATTTTAAAGAAAACAGCCTAAAGATCATGAAGATTGGATAATGTGTCAAGAATTCACTGACTAATTGACTTTTTCTTATTAATTTCAGATTAATCTCTTTTTCAAATAAATGCACAACTGTACTGATTGCTTTTTTCATTCATTTGCAGATGCAGAGCCACGGTATTTGGTTTCAGTAAGACCAGCACGTGCTTCAAATAACAAGAAATCTTGTTCAGGTATTTTAATATTACTGCACTCTTTCTTAAAATATTTGAAAGAAAACAGAACCTTTTGCTGGAGTTTCCTGAAAAGATATTTCTACCTGTAGGCATCTGACTGGGATACACAAATTCCATATGTGGAAAGGTAAAATTTAGGGCAGTCATTTCTAGTCAGTAACCACACACATGCTCAAAACATGAAGATGTACCTAAAGACTTTTTGCATAAAGTTCTTACAAATGAGAATTGAAGTTTAGAATACTAATATCTGATGTTTAAAGACATGAAAGTTATTCTTTCCAATCGACAAGTAAGGATTCCTTCATCCATAGGAGTGTTAATGCTCTTTGTTTCTCATTGGAAAATGGCATTGTATGTCTGCCTCTATATCAATACTACTAAGTTTGCTGATGCAAGAAGTTATGGAAAGAGTGATATTTCCAGCTGAATCTATACACAGCAGAGTAGGAATCTGAATTTTATTCTCATCAGTTTCAAAGTCTTTCTATATGATCTTCATTATGTCATTAATGTTGTTCTGAATTCCTTATTTCAATATGGAGACTTAATTCTGTACTTTAATATGGAGACTTCTTTTAGGATGACTGGACTGTTGCAAAAAATAAATTGATGACCTATCCCTGGAAGCACTCAAGTTCAGGTTGGACAAGGCTCAGAGAAACCTGATCCACTTGAAGATGTCCCTGCTCATGGCAGGAGGCTTGGTCCTTCAGGGTCCCCAACACAAATTAGATGATTTTTTTTTTATTTTCCTAACTCCTGGTAATGCTTGGGATAAATCTTTTCTTGCTCTTGGGTAGCTATAGCACAGTATGTCTGGAAAGACTTTGGAAAGTTATTTATCTTTCAGATGTAACATATATATGTTGTTTTAAATGACTTTGTAGCAACCTATTCATCATCATAAAGTAAAAACCAACATACTAACATTTCTAAATAAATGCATATGTATTGGTTGAAAATACAAATCAGACTGCCAGTGGGGCTGGTTAAGTGAAGACATAATAGGGTTGAAAAGGCATGAGAAGTTAGTCAAATCTGGCTCACAATAGTGAGGAGCAAACCCTTGAGATCAGTGGCTTATAAACTTTCAGGAAATGTTGGTCGCCTGCACATTTTGAGGAGGTACAGACCCCTTAGATTTTTGGAGTATGCAATGTGATGTAAATAATACATTGATTTCCTATAGTCAATCATCTTTCAAGCACCAGAGATTCTCCTTGGGCCGGTAGCAGTTCATAAACTACAGGTTCAAAATAGAGTCTCTGGATTGTTTGCTCATTTCCATCCATTAGCTTTTAAACTTTTCTTAAAACAAGTTCTTTTTCCACACAAGAATTGTACTCAATACAGAGCAAAGCTGAAGTTCAGTGTCATGTAAAACCTGATTTCAATATAGTTGGTAATTAAAAGAGAAAAATCCTGCAGATACAAACACTGACTCGGATCTGCCTGCAGTTAAAAGCCAAAAAACTTTTGTAGGTTTTATTTTACTCTTAAGAATGCTCTAGAAAATATTTATTATGTGTAGATGTATTTGCAGTGTTACTGAGAAACCTGCCAAGAAATTGCTATTTTTATTACATCCACGGGCACTTTCTAATGTCCTGGACTCTGTCATGTCTTCTGTGATGCAGTCCAAGATAGCCAGAGTTTTTAATTTATTCTACCTAAACCTTATTCTTATATTAAGTGTGCCTAAACCACCAAATGATCATTTTCAAAAATAATTTTGATTGGAATATTTGGTAGAAAAAAATCACCATGAACACTGTCATTGCCACTTTTGTAAATCATATGTTAAAAATAGCGACCATGAAAAACAGAGAACTGTTGTACCTTTCCCTTCAAGCTTAGAAGAGAAGTAGATTTTCATTGTCCTAATTATCCAACTGCAAAAACTTTGCTTAATGCAGGAGAGATAAATTAACTTTAAATGTTTCTTATGTAGGTCGGAACAAGACACAAAAGCCTCTGCAGCTGGTGGTTGGCACTCTCAGCCCAACCTCTGTGTTTCTCTCTTGGGGCATCCTGGTCAACCCTCAACAGGACTGGACAGCAACAAGTAACTGTGCTAGTGACAGGTAACAGCAGAAAAGGATGGGGTTATTGCTATCTTGATTTCATTCAGTGCAGCTCTCTGCTGTGATTAAAATAAATTTTACAGTGGAAATTAAAACGTAGTAAGCAGTAGTTCTGAAAGTGAAGTAAGTTTTCTCATTTGCTCATGCCAGTGCTTTGCAAACCTTTATTTGACGGCAAGTTTAGTCAGATGTCCACATGCTGAATCACAAATCTTGCTATTTCACGCTGGATCCTTTGTTCTTAAACTAATGACCTCAACTCTACCTTCGTTTTTATCTGAGCCGATTGAAACTTTGTTAAATCACAGGAAATATTTTACTTCAGAATTGACTGAATAAGTGTGAAAGAAGTGTTTTATTGTGCTGAGGAGGGGGGAATGGTGGCTTGTTTTAACACCATTGGTTTCTGTTTCCTTTATTTTGTCACTATTATTATCACTAAAACTGCTTTCCTGCTGTTAATACAGTACTGCATTCGTTAATTTTAATGTAAGCAAAAGAGAATCTCTTCCATGTCAATATTTTTGGCATTTATTGGGTGGCACAGCAGGTGGGAAACTCAGGAAGACTCACTAAGCAGCAGTTGCAAGAGAAATCAGAGTGCAGAAGAGCTTCTCAAATAAGTGCACTATTATGGTTTAGTCAACTCTTGGCAGAAGAATAAAATTATATAAATTGCTTATGCAGATGTTTTCCCTACTTTGTCTTTTTGTATTCCCTTTATATTCTTCCTTGACAACAGAAGAATTATTTTTTACCTTCATTTACATTGTGGAAGCTCCATTCTGCACAGCAGTGTTATGTAAAACAAAGAAGAAACATTGTGGACCTGTGGGATGCATCTCCATGTATTTTGCAACTGTTATCTTTTGGGTTTTAAATGCCGTGGGGTTTTTGTTTTGGTTTGTTGGGGGTTTTTTTGTTTGTTTGTTTTTTTGGGTTTGTATTTTTTTGCATGATTCAGAACACTTCTTTTACCTGTCTAATATTTGTCTAATTTGTAGCTGTCTAATTTAGACTTGAATTTTCTTACTCTGGTGTCCATAAGAAAATTCTAGCTGACACAATTAAACTGAATGTCAAACATAGGTTATGTTAAAAAAATCCCATGTAGCCAGGATGATCTTTTTCATACCTTTATAAAAGTTTCATACCTCACAAAAGAACTAATCCATATCAAGCATCAGAAATTTCTAAAGGAAAACATTTGGATCTTTATCACCAACCAGAATTTTGAACACCGTTGAAAAAACATTAATGTTTGTTCAGAAATACTTATGGAATGTTAGTAAATGTCCAAGGAGGAAATTTGATCTGATTTTTCTTCAGTAGAAATAAAAGTTGGTTTAGGCTTAGATTTTGCTCTTTCAACAAAGAAAGAAGCAAATATTTTCCTACTGTGAGAAACTGAAGAAATGAGCTGATCTTGGATGAGCTTGTAAAGTGTTCTGATGTAGTGAATTTAGCACCATTTTTACAAGGAATTTATATTTATGTGATGTGTCAGCACCAATTTTGCAGCACCCATTGTGCAGTGGGAATGAAGAACGCTTCAGGAGAAGCCTATAATCCTGTATTGATCCACCTGGAAGTTCAAGGCAAATGGTATCCACCACCATGCCTTCATCACTCCTGTGTTCTCTCCTCTCTAGCTGCCTTTTCTTTTTGGACAGTCGCTGACTCAAAGTTTGAATGAAGATTTTAACTTAGATTTTCAGGAAGGGCAGTTTACCACTAGCATCTTGCTATGTTTAGAATATATTCTGATGTATTCCTCCTCTCAGGAATTCCTTTAATGTGCATTCCATTTTAGTGAAGTATTGTCAGGCAGGACTAGATAGTTTAAAAACATTTCTATCAAATTACAAACTCATCAAAGATAAGTATATACCTATAACCAGATTTCTGTTTTGCAATCAAGCATAACAATGAAGTTAATGAAATAAAAAATTACATAAGTGGTGCTGTTTCTAATTTTACCTTTACTGGACTAAAGTGCTTGTGATTTGCATAAATGATGAGAACAGTTGTCCATGTGATCATGGTGTGTATATCTAGAATTCTAAGAGAGATTAGATCCATATATATTTCTAGTCAATGTGTAGAAGAAAAACTATTAATTTATTATAATTATTTGAATGACTGTTGATAATGTGCAATAAGAAAAAAATGGGAAGTAGCCCATTCTTAGCAAGTTGGTATTAGGATAGAAGTACAAGACTTAAAAAGCACGTAACATGACACAGTCCTTTTCCCTTTCCCCAACATTCCCGGCTAGCTAATAAGGGATGGGAAGAGGCCCTGCATCATGAATAGGCAGACAGAGGGGCTCTTTCCTTCTTGGCTTAGTTCCAAGGTTTATTCTTGAAGGGAGTGCACAAGGAAAAGAGGCAGAGCACGTGGTACACAGGTGTTATAAAGCTTTACAGGAGAAGGGGGCGTGGTCAAGGGGTCAGATAATAGGATCTTCTTCCGGTTGGTAAGGTCCACAGGTCAAGGAAAGCAAACGTGTTGGTCAGTGAAATGCAACAGCAACAGATTCACTGATATTTCAGTCTATTTCAGGGGCAGTCTACCTGACTTGAAGCTTTTTCATCTGGCAAATTCTCTGTACTGTGGCATGCTGCAGTGTACTGTTAATCACCCTCAAGACTGCTGCTAGTGACTAACCTCTGACCTTTGTCATTGGCAGTATGTGGCAGTCAGGACCTCTTAACTCAGTTCTGCCAGTAAATATCCCACCAAGGCTTAAATTTGTAACTCTCTGTGACCTGAAATGGAGTCACTGTTCTTGGTCTCAGATTTTACCATGTGGCTGTTAGGCTTTTGTACAAATGTTGCATAATAAAAGTTATTTCAATGTGTTACTGAGTCAGAAGATAGAAACTACATGGAATAGCACAGTTCTGCTGGCCAAGATTTTCTCTAGTGCAAGTTTGACCTCAGTGGGATATTCCTTGGAAGAGCTGGTTTTGTGAGCAAATGAGTTTGGAATAAGAGGTGCAATATTCTCAAAGAGCTTGATATCTTTTACTGCTTCAGTGGAATTATTGCTTGATCCTTTGGGGCACATAGTGGTCTTATGTATCTGTGAAATTTTTAAGAAACGCCAATGAAAAAAATTCACTGTGACATTTTCCAGCAAACCATTCTTTTGGTTTAAATCCCTAGAGATTAAGAGCATGAACAAATAGAGTGCTATGTATTTCCTTCAAGATAACCCCAAATGCTAATCCCTTGTTGAAGCAGAAGTATTCACTGCCTTTTTTGTGGACCAAAAATGAAAGGTGAAATTTTGAAGCATTCTTGAAGTGACTATGATTCATGTGCAACAAAGTAAGGAGTTAGTAACAGAATCGCGTGATCACTGGATTTGCTGTCAGCTGCTTAATTTGCAAACAGTTTTCACAGACCGGCGAAGCCTTTAAATGCAGCTCCAGGTGCCCTCTCCGTGCTGTGGGCCCTGGCACTCCTGCCCCCAGCGCTAGCTGCCACAGCTCCCCACCTGCTTGGCAGCGACTGGAGCTCCCCGCAGTGCCCAAAAGTGGCGGCTCAGCAGGCTGGCCACGCGAAGCCGGCAATGACTCCGCGGCAGCTCCCTCGCTGGCTGGCTCGCACTTCCGGGTTGGCATTTTGCCAGAATTTGTCCATAAATAAGCCGCACCTGGTGATTAGCCGCATTTCTGGGATAGGCTTGATTCTTCAGTGAAGTAGGTGTGGCTTATCAGTGTGAAATTATTGTACATAACACCAAAAAGCACAGTTGGTGGAACCTTTCTCAAAATCCTCTGCTTTCTGACACCAGTGGAGGACAGTGGATGAGGAAAGGTAGCAAAGTGGTGATACCCTCCTGCACAGCCATGTTCAGTTCCTCTTTTTTATTATTTCCAAGAGTGTAAAAGGCTTGTTTACTCTCTTCCTATCTGTGTTCAAACAAATATTAGTGGGCAGATCTGTCAAAATAAAAGTACTGGGACTTTATTTACTGCTCATCCAGGTCTGAAAAGGAAAGAATACTCTGTAGATTTTTCTTTCTTTGTATTTGCTTTGATTAGAACATCTCTGTAGCTGGAAAAAGGCGGACTTCGACTTTCAGTTATTTAGGAAGAAAAGTCAGGGCATGGAACAAAACCCATTATTTTCCATGTTAAATGAAAGTAGGGATTATAGCTACAGTAAAATATAATATTCTAGTGAGTGTATTGTATGGAAAAACAAACACACTTTCAGATACATGCAAAAATAGGAATTTAAAACCTAAAGGTATGTTTTTCTTAAAGTTAAAAACTATGACAAATTCACGTTGACATCATTTTAATTGGTTTGCCTGTGATTTAAAAGTTTTAAGTAAAAAGTGAATTTTAGTGATCATGTAAAAGTCAAAACCAAATTAGAAACTGGTGCTTTTGAAACTTAACTGGTAACCATCACTGGAGTAATTCTTTCCATTTTTTTATATATGCTGGTGTCTGTTACTTTAAAGTAAACTTATCAGTAAAAAAGGAAACATTATAATCAACTTCATGTGTCAATTTGCGCAATACTCAGGGTCTAAAAAATCATAGTTCAAACCATTTTTTTATCACTTTCTAATATTAAATGAATGCTGCACTACTAATGAAGTCTAACTATAAATAAATAAATACGTGATATGTTGATAGTCTCTTTTAAAAAATTCTGATTACATTTCTGTGGACAAAAAAGAAATGAGTTTTATAATCTTTTGTCTCTGGGAAAATCACAGAACTGGAATGTTCTTATATCTCCATGGCTTAATTGTTTGTTTAGTGTTACGTGTGACTAAAATAGTCATGATTAAATTGTTTGGAGTTTTGGTTGGGACCTGGTTCCAAATAAATCCATGATATTTACATAAACTGACCTAGTCTTGAAATCTCATAAAACCATCTGCCTTATAAGATTACCAGTATCTAATTGTTTGTGTCTGAATATTTGACTGTACTGGCATGTTCTGCGAATCTGGCTGAAAAAAGATTTGGTTAAAAAATGGAAAAATGATATTGGAATTCTTGGCAAAACAGTATCATTCACACTAATAGATGAAAACAATGTCTTGCCTAGCCATCCTAGAATTTTACTTCTTTTAACAGTGAATAAGATTTATCTCAAAGGCAAAAGCCCTCTGGGTTGTTTCTTTAAAATAGTAATTTTATTTTGATTTCTAGGGCAATGAAAAGGCTGTTTCTAAACTGAGCGCTGCCTTCCATTGCAGAATTTTTAAAAACAAACTATGTAAGCTGATCACAGAAGAGAACAACCTTCTGTGCCAGACTGAGAGTCTTTCACATTGATTTTGCAGATATAGTAATCACTACAGTGGTTGGCCAATGAGTAATCTTGTCCTCTTGTGGCTTCCTTTAAATTATGAACTTGCTCTTCCTTATTTTATTTCTGCCATCACATTTTGGGTACATTTTACGTGGAGGCAAGCAAAGTAAAAATATAATGAAAAATTCAGAGTTTCAAGAATGCAGACACTAAACATTCAGTGTTTCACAAAGGCACATGGAGAGAGGCTCTCTTGATGAATGTTGGCTCTTTATTCCTCTGCTGTGGTGGGTTTTGCTTTTTTTTTTCTTTTCTCTTCTTGTTAATACAGCGATTAGTTCTGAGTGTAACAAAACCTGCTTGTGACACCTTTTGTTTTAAATTGACGGAGTTTTAGCTGTCTAGTAAAAAGGGAGGAGGTAAAATTTCTCTACAGTTCCTAGGGTGGCCTGATTGGTGGTATCTTCAAATGAGTGAAGCATTACCTGAGTGGGAGAGGAGGTACTGACTTTCATGGAATTTGACAAAAGAGCCCCAGTGTCTTATGGAGTGCCAGCAGGCAAAGAAACAGAGTGAACCCTGCAATCATTTGATTAACATTTGTTCTAAATAGAAATACAAGAGTGTTCAATAAACATTTTCCTGATAAAATGTCCCCCACCAAAACACGTAACAAATCACTTAATCAAAATTAAATGTTAAATTAATTAAAATATTGTTAGGTCTTTATACCTGCAGAGAATCTAGATTAAACTAATTTCTCACCAAGTGTATCTGGGTATGCCATCTCCTTGCTGAGACAACAAACCAGTATTCACAAGTGGGAATAGCATTCCTAGGAGTGTTCCACAGGGAATTATTTAGATATCAGTTGTTAGGGCCCTGTGCTGAGCAATCAGTTTTCCTTTTCTTACCTGACAGAGATAATGAGAAGTTTTTTATTGGAGAAACATGTAGTGTAGCTTTCCCTTCTATGTGACTATGACAGCATTCTATTTCAGCCTGCCTTCTATCGTTCTGGAGGGAATCTATGAAGATATTTTGTTGAATGTTTCCAGTTCAGCCAGCTGCACTCATTTTATGCATGTATGTCACTGCCACAAGGGGATTGATAGATGTGAGTGGTGACTGGATCTTGTCTTCATGTCTTCAATTATATGTGTTGACTGTTTGATATTTTATTTTTGATGAAAGAAAGGTTTGAAAAAGGGAGAAATTAAAATTACAACAAAATTCAATCAGGACAGTGTTCTCAGGCAGAAACTGAAATTGCATTTTATTTGGCAATTTGTTGGTCTGGGTTAACAATGAGTTGTTGTTCTTTGAGGATAAAACTTGGCATCTCTGAAATTTTACTGCATAAACAAATGATTGCATTTCCCCAAAAGCACATGTAGATACTTAGATGTTTTTAATAGTCAACTGATTGTGACTTGCAAATTGTTAAATGGAATTTCTTTTTTATTGCTTTTTATTGAAATGGTTGAGGAAATTCTGTCATTTCCATCAGTGTTTTTAGTACACATTGTGGCACTTTTCCACCGAAATAATTATACCCTTGGTGAAGTTTTTACAGGCTTGGAAGTCTTGGAGTTGAGAGCACATTTCTTCTGGGCTGTATATTTATCTTTTTAATGGCATAATTTGGCACAATTGTGAAAATCTTCTTTTCAGATTGTATAATAGTCTTGAATTTAAGGGAAGATGAGGTTGGTGGGTTTTTTGTGTGTGCAATTTTTCTTGGTATTTTAGTTCATGTTAGAGTGAAGGAATTTCCAGGTGTGGAGACAGCATTAAAAAGTATAACATTTTGTCCACTAGAAACAAGTGGAGACAGCCACTTAAAAGCTCATTCATTATCAACAAGTTTTTAGTGTTTTATTTTATCCTCCTTTCTGATGCTGCTGTTCTTTTAGATTGTTCAATAACTGAACTGAATTACTATATTCTCTTTTTTGCATCACATGAAAACGCTTTCTTTCTATCCCATTGAATTAAAATAGTAGGAAAAGTTAAGGATGAAGATGAAAACACATGAAAATTCCTCTTTCAGGCAAGGGAAGAAGGTGACTATTTCCACCTGAATTCACATTTAATGTCTGACTATACTTACTCCAAATCTCTTACCAAAAGACTGTAAGGGGGTCCCATAAGAGGCATTTTTGTTGAAGTTTGAATTTGTTTATTAAAGTTATAACCTTTGCAAAACAGTGACAGAGAGGTCAAATAAGATTGTCCTGTTGGTTAATGTCTGTGTGGCCACATACAAATGGATAAGAGGATAAAGGAGAAGAAATTTTCCATCTTTTAATGTTGCCAATAATTGATTGTTTAAAATGTGATTTGTCAGTTTAACTGATAAGTAGGTCTATTATTTGACATTTGATCAGATCACAGTCCATAGAATTAAGGAGGCAGATTTTTTCTCGGTAGCCCTGGAACTGAGAGATGATATTCTCTGCTTGTCTTTTTTCTTCCTTCCTGTTTTTTTTCCTTTTTAAGTTTTAAATTAGACTATGTCTTATTTTAAACACAAAGTAGTACAGTTAATGAAGTTATGTGAGCCAACATAAATATTGATCTTTTAACCTAGTGAAGTACCTGAATGAGCTGAATAGTAGCAACTAAACCAGGAGAATTTATATTTTGGGTGCCAAGAAAACAAATTTGACAGTCATGACATTAAAAAATGGAAAAAAGTAAACGTTATGTATGGACATATTTTCCATGAGTGACACTTGCCTTGTCTTAGGTTGTATTTTAATAGTGAAGTAGGAATTTCTGTGTACTCAACAGTCACATTTACTTAAGCTGTACTCTGAAAGTGCTCTTCTGTAGCTTCAATAGAAGCAGCTTTATTAATTCACTGTATTAGGCTTGGTCCACTAAGTAAGTAATTTTAGACTGGACTTTTGAAACCTTTTCAGTTGTTTAAGAATCCTTTTTTTTTGGTTGGTTTGGGGTTTTTTAAGTTCTCTTCTTTTGTTTCTAAGTAATTATCTACATAATGCCTGTAATAAATCTCACAACCTTGATTTGCATGCAGTAAGTTATTCTGTTTAAGTGTGGCAAAATACAATTGGACTGAATTTGTCCCTTTTCAGATGCTGTAAATGTGAGCTAGATCTGGATGATGGATTACTTGTGTTGTGTGTAACAATTTTCAATAATACTTGGATTTAAAAGTTGCCAAATCTCTCAGAGATTTGCATTCCAAAAAAACCCCAAACTTCCACTCCATTCTGGTAGTGATTCAGCACGCATATTGAAAATGAGACTATAGTCAGCAGGGGAGTTCTTGTGCAGAAGCTCTCACCATTTCCACTGCCTTGTTTTTGATTGGTTAAAATTGCAGTCATGCTTTTTCAGGGTGGTGCTCCTTGACAGAATTGGGCAATTTCTGTAGAAATGTTTCCTGGTTTCATAATCTGTTAGTATTCATCACATTATTGATTTAAACTGCTGAAAGTAATGTCTTGGTTTATTTTATTGTTTGAAGTGGGAGCCATGCATAATGGGATCTCTGAATGGGGAATGCATTGTACAAACAACAGATTTTGCGGTCTTCCCTGGAGAATGTTTTTGGACTAATTTTGATGGGAACACCTTTCACCAGATGGATATAAAAGATTCTGAGAAATCATTAGAAGCTTTTTGACTAGAAGATTCATGATTCAGTTGGCTGGTTCTGCCATATGTCAGAATCACAGGAACTGCTTGGACAATGAGCTTACACTTTGTTGTTAGAACCTCACCTGCTATGGGTGTTTGTGAATAAGGAGACTGTCCTTTTTGCTCTTTGTACAATACTCCTAATGTCAGGGTCTGTATGGTGGGGTACATATATGTGGAATAAATCTTGCTTTTGTGCTATTTGGTGACCATAAAGAACAAGAAAAATGGAACATTATTATTATTAATATTATTATCTCTACAAAAATTGCTATAGTGAATTCTTTTGTGTAGATCTGTTTTTTTCCCCCCCAATCAGGTTCTATACCGTTCGCTACAGAGAAAAAGGTAAAGACAAGAAATGGGTTTTTCAGCTCTGCCCAGCTACAGAGACAGTGATTGAAAATCTGAAGCCAAACACACCTTATGAATTTGGAGTTAAAGACAATGCAGAGGATAGTATTTGGAGCAAGACTTTGAATCATAAGACAGTTCTCTCTAGTAAGTATTTGGAAATAGTTAATCAAAAAGCTGCTGATTTTGACAATGTTTTTTCCTCTATTAGGGTATTGCTTAGAGTAAGCTACTGATCAAGTTTTTATTGATTAAATGTCATCCATCATGCCCCTAAAACTTCTTTTTGAAACTGCTGAAACTAGAAATATTTTTATATTGAAAAACTGCCACCTAGTCTTCTGCAAGGTGTTCTCTTGTGATTGCAAATAGAGGATCTGCTGCAGGCTGGTGGAATTCTAATGGTGTTTAGTACAGATACACATCAAGTGTTGAGTATGAATATTTATACTTATGACTGGATTCTAAGCTTTTCAAGGCCACAAATAATAAGATGATCATAATAAGATGATCAAGTAATTAACAAATTCATCAACCATCATCCAACTAATCCATTTAATTTCTTGAATTAGTATCAATTAGTCTAAGTGATGGAAATTATTAGCGTTGTTTGAATCTTCTTTTACACCTGCATTTACACTGAAGCTGGTATCCAAGTTAGACAGGGCCTGTCCTGCCTCAATGGGCTCTTTATGACTCCACTCAAAAGTTGAACTTGAAGCTGATTTTCAATCAAAGTATTTTAGGGATTATGTCTGAAGCATGCAGTGTCATGGAGGCAGTGTATAACACTGGCTGTCTGTCAGTCATATTTTAAGGTTCTTCTCTGAAGCCCCCTCTAAGTCTCCTCTGAAGATCATGTAGGAGAAGTGATGTCAAATTAACCCTTGTAAAAGCATGTACTGCTGAAAGAATAACTTGTACCAGTAGAGGAAATAATTATCAGCAGAGTTTTCCTCCTTTTAATGAGAAGAAGAGAGGACTGAACAGAGATTATCCAATTTGATTTATTTTCCTCAAGCATTTACATAAGGGTATTTTGAAACATGATGTTGGTCAGAAGATGCTGCAAACTCCTTTGCTTAGTATTTTTAGCTTGACTCGAAATGTAAAGAATGGGAATTCCCATTAGAGAGACTCATTCATATGAGGTTTCCAGCTGAAATTTAATTTGGACTTCAGCTTTGACTTCTAGGTGAGTTGCAGAGTTCATATACTTGAGGGTAAGTAAGGGGAGCAGTATGTTGGCTTGTAATTCTGGGAAAACCTTCATACCCCCAATAAAGAGCTTTGCTGGCTTCATTATAAAATACAGAGCTGTAACTTTGAAGCACCTGCCCAGTGTCCATACAGCTGTTTTAGCAGTCCAGAATAACCATTGCTATACCCGGAGCTGAAAGAGGATAATGGTGGTAGCCTTTTCCCATACCAAAAAAGCTCTGCTTCGCAGCCTTACAGATAATTTATCAAGTGGGTTTTTTGTGCATTTCAAACATCTTGAAGTCATCTGTAGAGCAAGTGATGAAATAAATTTCAGCACTTAGAATAAGAGGGAGTGATGAGAGCAAAATGTTTATAGTTCATTACTTGTTCAAGACCGATGAAAGCATCACCAAATTTTCTTTCTATACAATGTACAGTAATTTCACAATTATAAGCTGCACCTGATTATAAGCCACACCTCCCGATAGCTGGGTAGACCACGGGATTCGTCCATATATAAGCCGCACCTGAATATAAGCCGCACTACTGGCGTAGGTTGGATTCTTCAATGAAAAAGGTGTGGCTTATAATCGTGAAATTACTGTATTTCTAAATGGTGTTTCCTACAGGTATTTTACATTTTTAATAGGTCACGAGAATCATTCTTGTAAGTTTGTGGAGATCCACTAACTTTGGTTGAAAGATTATTTCTTCTAAGAGTTCATTTTCTATTTACATAAGATTTCTTTTGTCTGCAATGTAGACTTGTGTATTCAGTGGATGCTTCTGCAGCAGCTAAATCCAGGGAGCTTGTGATTACCTGCATGTCTACATTCTAGCCTATTGATAAAGAATCTTATAATCAGAAAATTGTCAGCACTTTTGAATTCAAGCCCTTCATATTTTTAGTGTATAGCAGGTAGATACAGAAAATGTGGCAGTAAACAGAGTGTATATTTATAATAAATGTATAACCAGATTATCAGTCAGCATAGACACTTCTGTGCTAATTTCCTGTTCAGTATCAACACATAGGAGAAGCATCTCAACCTAAACCGAACATCCTTCACTGTAAATGTTCTTTTTCCCACTGAAGAATACATAAATTAATAGAAAATGGAATTTCTTTTGCATGTTCCTGGATTTGTTGAATCCACAAGCCAAATTTTTGCTATATACTAAACATGTTAGAAGGGGCTAAGAGGAGAATCTGCTTTTAATTAGTGATTTGAGAACACATGAAAGGCATGGCAAAAGTTCAGCATTTATTTAACTGATTTTTTTTCAGGAAAGATGAATGTGGCTTATTTCAGAGCATCTTACCATGATTTTCTCATGAAGTCAGTGTGAAAATTCTGCCAGTTTTCCCTTTAATTCAGGCCTATAGTAAGTCCCGTTCTTTAGAAGTATCAAGCACTTTGAAAGACTTTTTTCCAACTTAAATGTATCTCAATTGATATTTCTTTTGAATTGAAATTTTTTTTCTGCTTTTCATCTGTTTTGGATGGAATTTGAAAAAATATGATAACATGTAGCTTGACTCTTGTTAGCACACCTGTTGTTGCAAAGGCAGCAGAAAAGTGTAAAGGTGTATAAAGTGCAAAGCTGGAAGATTAGAGAAAGTTTGAAGCATCATGCTGGACCAGAATAGGTGCTGAACAGAGTTGTTTATTGACTTGGTCAACAGCTGCATCACAAGAAACTTCTAATACTTAAAAATACTAATACTTAAAAACTAAGAGGAAAACCTAAGAGAAAATAAAACAGAGTTTAAATTGGAGGTTTGTTCATACACTGAGATAAACAAAACCACAAACAAAACAAGAAGAATACATTTCATTTCCTTGCTGTCAAAATGTGAAGAGAAGGCCTTGCAGATGTATTCATGGATCTGGAGACACAGGACAAAAAACCAATTTCCATTATGTGTTTTCATACAGGCTTTTAATTAAGCCTCCTAATTTTCCTAGCTGATGAAAAAAGTGAATAAATTTGGTTTGCTTTGCTTTGGACAAAACAAAAAATTAATTCTGTGTATTTATTTATCAAAACAGGTAAAAAAGTAAATGGACAGCTCCAGAATATGTACAAGTTGGTACCCAATTCCCAAACACAGGTATGCAAAAATCTTTTTTTACCGGATTCATGTTTCATATGATCAAATTGTTTATTCTCTGTTAGTCTTCAGTCAGAAAGAATTATCAAGGCCACAAACTGCCAATGTAGAAAACAATCTGCTGTATGCATTGTATGGAAAATGTTTAAATGTGTTGATGGGCAAAATAATTGAGAACTGTAACTGAGATGATTACATACACTTACACTAACCTATCAAAGATGAATCTGATGGTTTCCATGTGTAGATTCCAAACTTAAAAGTTTCTTGTTCCTTTGTAGTAGTCAGGTTTCTTAAGCTGTGGTATTTATTGTGATCAGTTAACTTTGGGATAACTTGATGATGTGATTTTATAGAGTAATTTTGTATATACTCAGGTCTTCTAAATTAGTCATCCCACTGAAATCACTGATAGTTCCCATATGTGAGGCAAGTGTTTGCAGAACCAGAGGAAGTTGGAAAGGGAAATTTAATCAAGTTTCCTAAGCTTTCCATTAAATCCTTTTATGTGGCATGGCAGAATTTTTACGATTTCATTTTTTAAAATTATGATTTTTATAAATAAATGAAGATTTTTTTCTTTTTCCATAAACATTCTCAAACAAGCATTTCATTTGTTTATGGATTCCTGTACCCAGATACTTTTTCTTCCAAGAGCTGAAGCAGAAATGTAGGCTCTCTAGATCAAACCAGCTATAGGGATTTAATACAGTGAAATATAGGCATTTTAGTCGTAACTTCTGAACATTACCAATTCCACTATGAGATTAAATCAGTTTCTTTATATTTCCTTTCCTTTTATTTTCATCGAAGTGCAAGTTTCAGCATCTAATCTTCTGGAAGATTTTTTTTTTCTTCTGCTTCTATTTAGGTTCCTATCCCAATGACAGGATAACTTCCCAAGAAAATTTGTAGAAATCCTTCTTACTTTAGAGATTTTAGAGAGTTAACTAATGAGTGTTAATTATTACAATAGAATTACCCATTCTTCCCAATTCCCTTTTGTCTCAGATTTTTCAAATGTTTTCATAAGTAGGAAATGGTAATGTAGGGTTTCCCATTCTGTGTTTTTCATATTTCAGAGTATTGTAAGTGGTAATTATCAGATCTGGAATCCCTGCAGAAATCAAACCATAATTCATTAAAGACATTTTCTTCTAGAAGTAATTAATTATACACAGAATCATAGAATCAGTGAGGTTGGAAAAGATCTCTAAGTTCCTCAAATCTAACTGCTAACTCAGCACCATCACCATGTTTACTATTAAACCATGTCCTCAAGTACCGTATCCATATATTTTTTAACACTTCCCAGTATGATGACTCCATCATTTCCCTGAGCAGTCATTTCCAGTGCTTGGCTCCTTTCTGTGAAAATGAATTTTCCTAATATCTGATCTAAACCTCCCAAATGCAACTTGAGGCCATGTCCATTCATTTAGGCCAATAATACTTCAATTATTGCATTACATACAGAGTTAGATCAGTTTAATGCTTACATTTTTGGAAATATACTTATGTCTTGCATCCGTGAGAAAATGTTATATTTGTAACATGAATCCACTTGGTTAGATATTCAGGAGAGTGCTCATCCCATTATGTTGATGAAGTCAACTTTATTATTCTTCCCCTTGGTTCCACGAATGTCTTTAAAGTTACAAGGCCCAAGACCAGGTAGTTCATTCTGGGATATGGAGTGCAAGCTGAGTCCCTTTGCTTCTCTTAGCAAACCCTGTGTGCCAGAGCCCTGGCTGCTGTGCTGCTTCTGTGCAAGCAGGGTTTCTATTTATGTGGGACAAGTGCTGAGAAAGTGAGCTAAAACAGTTCTCCAAATATTTGCACAGCTCCAGTATGAAAGGAGGACTAGAGCCAACATCTAGTCTTTTTTGTGATCTTCACAGAGCTCATCTCCAGAGCTGTGCTGCTTTATCACCCTCCACAGAAATATCATGAAAACATTACATAGATTATTCTAAAATTTCTCTTATCATTCTTGCTTTAGTGGTGCAAAAAGCCAAAAAAAAGCAGATAGTTTACATTGCTCCTTCAGTTTCCACAGCACTAGGTGGGGTAGGTTTCAGTGGATCAGATCATTGATGCAGAGCCAGAATGAGTGTTATTTAGGCCAAATTTATTTATTTGTGCTTTATTTTACTCCAAAGACACAACTGACTCATACTGACATGGTCCTAACTCTCCTCTGTAAGGACATTTTTAAAGGCTGTTTATTAAACCAACGTTACCAGCCCATCCAGTCATTCTGCCCTTTCAACATTGGTCACATATCATCTTGTGTTTCTTTTGGCAGTTTCATCCTTTAAGTTTGTCTAAGCTCCTGGGGCTGTATGAGCAGCAACTAATGAGAGAGTGGAAGAAAAGGACTGCTCTAGAAATGGTCATTCTTCCCTTCATAAACAATGGGTAGTGGTAGGGCAGAGAAAAAGCAGTCAAAATTTATTGTCTGCTCTGTCTGGTTAAATTTCTCTAATTTCATAATGTCGGCCTGGAAGGTGGGATCCTCCCCAGTTTTTCCCAGCCAAAAAGGACTCTCAGCTTCTACCATTTGTAAACTCTAGAAAGAAACATTCCTGCCCTTCCAAACCTTATTCAGTCCAGACTGACCATGATCCTTCCTTGAGGAGTCTCTTATGTGCATGCCAGTTAGTTTTGGCTTTTTGAAGTATCAGAATATAACACAGAAAGAAAGAGTAAGTGTCTCTTAAAGTAGTGTTGCCAAGCTCTGTTTCACATGACATTTGAGATTTGCAGTCCTGTAAGAATATGCTGTATGCATATGGTAAGAAGTGAGATGCCTGACCTATGGTAGAATAAGGAATACCTTATTTGCCATCTTCTTTCATGATGGCAACAGTTGCTTTAATAACTAATGTCCATAATACCTATATACCTATAATTCTCTGTCTGAAAAATATGGTTGATAGTGCCATTCCTACAGATGATGGGCTGATGTTTCCAAAACAGTTTGTATATGTGGTAAATATTTCTAGACCTAGGAGTATATAAATTAGTCACTTTGTGGAAACTAAGAAAGCTTTGACAACATGAGTAGTTTTCAAGTGCAGCAGTTACAGATTTTTGCAGGTGAGCAGTTTAATTATAGCAGTTGGGGAACGTGGATTTCAATTATTCATTCCTGACTGAATACTTTTTTAATGTATTTAAATGTGCTTTATATTGCTACCATTGTAGCCATCCATTATCATTCAACAAAGAAAGAATGCTCTTGTCAGTATAAGAACCATTTACTAAAAAGGCTGATAGTAATTATGATTAGAAGCTGTACAGCAGAGGTTACACAAGTGCTCACTACAACTTCAGAGCTGTTTATTTGATTGTAAGGCTTTTGATGAAAATACAATAAAGCGAACACCTTCTAAAAAATGCATTCCATCCCACTTGTTAGTCACATGAATAGGAGGGCTGCTTCAAAAGCAGATCATCTGCAACACAATTTTTTTGCTAGGAAACAAAATGGAAATGTACAATAGGAAAAATAAAGAAGGAGAATTATTTCTTTCCTCATAATGACAGTGATTGGAATCTCCACTTAATTTAAGACCATGTTCACACCAATGCAAAACTGTAATTACGTAGCAGACAGTAAGGGCTTTCACAGAATGGGTTGCCTCCATCCATTTCCCCAAGGAAAGGTCCATCTTACTTGTGGAGATTGACCTTCATCCACCTTCTTAAACTTTGATATGTGTTTAATGTGTACCCAACCATTGTTTTTAAAGCTTTTCAGAAGTATTTAGAATAGAACAAAAATAGTGATGCTTAGGTAAATGATTAGCACTTTGTCATCAAATACTGACTTTTCATGCAAGTGTTCTTTCACATGAAGTAGACCAGATATCAAAAAGTGCAAAATTAACATTATCTGATTCGGATTTGAGCAGATGTATGTAGCATGAAAGAGGATTGTCAGAGTGATTTTCATTCTTGTAACTCAAATTAACTCAAACATAACTTTAAAAATCCCCTTTTAATGTATTTGGCATTTCTGTGTTGTTAGCATTACAGTGTGCCTTCTCCCATCAACTGAGTGTATTACCTATATTTGTTAACAGCTTTTCCTCCTCCTTTTTTTTTTGGTACCAATATAATTGGATATTCACGTTTAGCTGAGATGTAATATGGGTAACAGAGAAAAGGACAGCATAAAAGTCCAAGCATTTAGCATAAAAATGTACGAATCATGTGGATAGCTGACCACTTGTGCTTTGGAAACAATTCCACAAAATAAAATTATTCTGAGCTAATCTACTTTAATCAGGCTATGGACCCAAGAGTGCTGATGGTTTACAAATGTGCATGTCGTTCTGGAATAGTCTGTGTTCTAAATATAGTATTCCTGATAATATATTTGTTTCCTGTGCCCAAATTATAATTGCATATGTTTCAGATGTTTTGCTGTAGTTAAATTTCAGCTTTTCTTAGCATTTTGGACTACTCCCCAGTGAGTGCTCCAGAGATACTTAAGAGAAAAAAAGAATTGGGGGTTTTTAAGCTGTCAAATACAGTGTTTTTATTAAACAAGACATCTGAAGCTGATAGAAGGAGATCAAAATGCAATATTACCACATTAGCCTGTAGGAACTGAAGCAATAGCTCAACTATCAGGGGCCAGGGCGAGAGCCATAGCCAGTATTGACTTGGAATAGATGTGGTATTGGATTAGAACCCTCTATTTTTGTTATTCAATTCAATTACTATTATGGCAATTATCCCAAAGTGCTATTTTATCTTTTTTTTTTTTCTCCTTTTTCAGATTATACTGAGTGACAATAAGAAGTTGGTCCCTGTCACAATAATCAAACAAAGTAAGTTTGTGTATTTTTAAAAATTCATTCTTATACTCTGCAAGAGTAACTTGAGATTAAAATGAGTGTCAGGGCGATGGGATGTCCTGCAGCTGGCCCTATAATAACATACGCATAGAATGTCAGTATCACCAAAACTGATACGCCAGGAGAAAGAGGTGCACAATTAGGAAATGATGTGTAGGAGACACAGTTTGCAGTTTCTTAAACTGGATGCAAATACAGAAAAGATTAGGATGGTGTGCTCATCTACAAATATTGAGGAAAGGTTTTTAGAATGCTGAGGTTTGTTTTAGATGTGGTTTTGTTTCTTATTCTGTTGGGGTTTTTTAAAATTAGCTTCTAATATCCCTGTGTTGTCTCCACAGTTATTCAAAATCGGACACAGTCAAAAGCACCAGATAGTTCTTCTCTCCCAGGAGCAATATTAGGTGACTAGAAGATAATTCTGTTTCTCTTAATCCCTGCTTGAAACTTAGAATTGTGCAAATGCTTTTAATTTTCTTGATCTTAATAGTTTTTCCTTGCATATCAAGGGGTACAGTAATTTCACGCCTATAAAGCGCACTGGAGTATAAGGCACACTTCCAGGTTGTCAACAATTTACCGTACTTTGTCCATAAATAAGGCGCACCTGCGTAGAAGGCACATTTTTTTTCCTCCCCCTAAGTGGAGATTTGAGCGCAACAAAGTAACAAATTAGTAACAGAATACTGGCAGTTTTCACAGATGGGAAAATCCTTTAAACGCAGCCCCAGGCACCCTCCCTGTGCAGTGGGCCCCGTCACTCCTGCCCCCAGCGCCAGCTGCTACAGCTGCCCTCGTGGCGGGGGGGGGGCGGGCCGTGCCATGCAGCAGCAGGGGAACTGGCCGCGCAGCTCACACTTCTGGGTTGGCAAATTTCCGAACTTTGTCTATATATAAGGCGCACCAGATTGTAAGGTGCACTTCCGGGTTTGGATCAAAACTTCAAAAAGGTGCGCCTTATACTTGTGAAATTACTGTATTTTGCAGCTGGTACAGACAATATTTGTTACATTTTGTGGTGGTACAGATGGCTCAACAATGTTGTAGCTTAAGTGAAATACAATAATTTCATTTTCATTGTATTTAAAAGAAGATACTGTCACTGTTTAAGCCAAAGTGTCATTTCATACATCAAGTGAAGTCTATGGCAAAGATCTTGTTGAGATGAGGGGTTGTTCTTACTGGGCTTTTAAGGTAGCACAAGTAGCATCACATCTACAGTCACAAACCTGATATATTAAAACTACACAAATCTTGCAATTAGAATTTGGTGTTAGATTTCGAAACATTGCTGTTTCCCTCCAAGCCATTCAGTTTCATGCTTCATGTTCTCGTTTCACCTCTAAGAATATGCAATATTGGCTTAGAACATAAAACTAGGGGACATTCTGTCATACATATTCTGTCTGCACAGTGTTGTGAGCCACTGGTGTGCCTGAAATTGCCATGAAAGGCTCACTGCATCATGTACCTTGTGACCAATTTATTCCTGGATTTATTGTTCAGTCCTTAATATATGGAAATATTTTCCATGACTGTATGACTTTGGCTTAAGTTTTCTTTGTGTGTGTTTCTGTGTGTTAATGTGAGTCAAACACACACACACTAAGCCAGTCTGGTGTTGAGCCTACTTGGCCCACCAGACAGAATCTGTCTCAGTATCTGTGATACCCTGCAGTACTCCAGGGTTGTGTGTTCCAGTGTGAAATGGTTCCCAACTCTGGTAAATCATGAAATGGTGGTGATAGGAGTGGTATGAAAGGGAAATAGCACCAAATGGGAGATTTAATTGCAGGATAGAACATACACATTTCCCAGATATTCACACTAAACTCCCAGTAGTAGCTGCTCAAATATTTCAGACAGCAGACCATATGCTTTCATGTCTTCTGGAATTAATGGCACTCATCTTTCTCTGTAGTGCACCTTATTGTTCCAGGTCTCAATGAAAGTCAGCAGAAACTTCCTCCTCTCCTGACAATAGATGACATACCTCAAGCATCCAGGAAAAAACTGGGTAAGCAGAAATTCTAGACAAATGAAAAATGCTGAAAACCATTTTGCACTGTGAAAATAATGATATGTAAGCCGTTAAATCCTTGCTGTAATTTTATTTCCATGAACAAAACAAAACCAAAATGCATGTGTTTAACATACCTTGTAGTGATTGTGCAGTGGAAGTCCACTGAGGTCCTAAAGGAACTCAGCTGTCCACATTTATCCATGTTGGCTTACTTAGTCAAACTAAAGTGGGACAGAAATAAATCTATGGTAAAAGAGACCAGATATATCTTTGTAATTACTCTCTAATGTCTGTTCTTTTTAGCTAAGAATGAAACTGGAGTATGGCCTGCTGAATCCAAAACACCAGAAGTTCAAGAAATCTCCCCACAGTCCCTTCCGGGTAATGAAAATTCTGTTTTTAGAAATTCTGTGGAATATCTTTGCCAAATATATAAACTAAAATTAAACCCATATTTGTGCTGCTTAATCTAAAGTTAAAATAGTAGTTGGAAAACAGGAGGATAGTGATTGAATTAGCAAGAAGTGGGAGTGGTAATGTGGATAAAAATCTGAATTTATTTTTGGATGGAAGTTTCAGGTGACATAATTGTTAGGTATATAAAACTACTTAGAATTAGAACCATATTTTGTGTTGTGATGGATGTCTTTAAATCATGAAAAAATAGCGAAATGGGGGTTTTTGTTTAACACAGACTACTTTGTGAATTTGTATGACAAGTACAGTCACATATTTTAACATTTTCTGTCTGGAGAGGGAGGATTGGAAAGAGCTGAATTGTTCAGAGTCATATGATGAAGATTAACTTTTCACCCACTTTATTGACCCACATTTTAGAATTGTTTAAGAAGGCATATGCCTATCTTCATTTTCTCTAGTCTGGCTCTAAGCCTATAACTGAGTCTGAAGTTTGGCTCTCCTGTCACAAGAGACAATAGCTGGATTGTGCCAACTTCTTTGCTGAAAGGAAGAAGAGATGCTTGAACAGTGGCAAGAACTAAAAATTAAAAAGGAATTTGAGGAAACAATGACCAAAGATTTGCTTTGGTTTGGTTTAGGCATATTATGTGATCTTGCTGGCATTACTCTCTTCTGTCTGTCAAATCATTCCTGTCTGAATGAAGTGGTGTAGCATGTGGTTTCTTTGACATCACATAATTCAGGCAGATACTGCCCTTGAATATAATTGTTTATTTTATTCTTTAAGTATATAAAAAAATGCTACACTTAACTTCATCATACCATCTTAGTCTTAAAATAAACCCCAGAATAAAAAACCCTCACAAGGAATATATAGGGAATTAAAAAGGTGTAAAGAAATGCAGAAAAATCATGTAATCATTGACAACAATCTTTCAGACTAACAAATCCATCTTTTTTTCTTCTGTAAAAATGTTAGACCTTTATTTTCTACTCAATAGATACTAGCCAAATTCTGCTTTAAATTCCTTCCTTTCTGCAAAACCTTCCTATGGATGGCTGTTTTCTATTCATCCTAAATACTGAGGGGAAAAATTGATGGCTCTTCACAAGAATTTATTATCAAAGGATGCATTGAAAGTGTGTGGATCCTTTTTAGAAAGCTGTAAGGAGTCTTTTTGGGTTATTTGATTGGTTTTCCTCTTTGTGGTCTCTTATGGAATTAAATTTTTTGGCTATTTTAGATTATTTACCTTGTTAATAAGGTAAATCTTAAACTGCTGTTTAAGAACTGTCAGTCTGGAAGTATATTTTCTAGAAGCTTGTCATTTTTGTGAAAGTGAGAACTGAATACTGAATATTGGTTCTCCATCAGTATCCATGTCCTCAAATCCCAGCCCTCAAGCCTGCATCCATCTTATCAAAATGCATCATTCCTTGTTGATGGAATGTATTGGTCAGTCAGCTAAAGAGTGTGAAATGTGGCAGCTGGGGAGGAAAGCATTGGTTTATCCCATTTCCTTTCTTCTGTGTTCTTTAATTTTATTTATGTACCAGCACGTAGAATTTCTAACCATAAACATTGTCATATCTAGACAGGGCACAGAATTGTATGTTCATGAAGTTGGGGAGTGTTTCATTATACTGGTAATAATTGGCAAGTACTGTCTTTCCTTGTAACACTGTAGTAACATTTTCTTCAAGTAAACACATTCGTATTGCTGTCAAACCAGTAGCTGCTTACTGAAATATTTAGAATGATTTTCATCTTCCATTTAAAGATTCCTTTGTGGTTTTACTTCTGTGTCTTTTTTTCCTCTGGTGACCATTCCTTTCAGATATTATTTGTTCATCTCAACACCAGTGCCTCATGTTAGAGTACATCACAGTCCATTATTGTTACAGTATTTCAGTTAAAGAGCAAAAAAATAGGAAGACAAGAAACAGGGAAGTGAAAGGGAATCCTTTAAAAGAAAAATGTTCTTTGAGTGTAGTTCTGTCTTGCCATGAAATATGGAGAAATAACTTGTCTGGCTAAAATACTTAAGTATTCTTTTATGAGTAATTTAGGGGAGAGATCTGAGCACCAACCATTTGCAAGGCTTGCATTTAAGGGACAGTTTAGTATATAGACATAATTCATTGAGTTTAGCAATAGGATCTGCTTCATTCTAGTTCATCTATTTCATCAGACATTGCTATTTGAAAAATCATACTGGGTTCTTTGAGTAAGGCATAATAATTATTTGCTGTGGAAGGTTGAAGGGCTGGTGCCAGACTGGCAAGAGAACAGTGGTTTAGAAGGAGCTCTGTGCTGCAGCAGCTGTTGTGTCATCAGCCATGCTAGAAGGGAAGGAAGGAGCTCCAAGTATTTCAGCAAGCAGTCTATCTGAAAGGCTCTGTGAGCTGGGCTGCTCTTATGTCCCACTGGCTCTTTATCGAAGGGTGTGTTCTGTGATGTGACACAGTTTAGTAACTTTTTTTCATGTATTTGTCCACCAGGCATCCCATCATTTTCTTAATTTCAGTCCTCCCCTCCCTTGGCATGCATTTCCATGGAAAGACTTGTTAGTAAGGTCTTTCATTCTTTGTTTTTGCCAGGCTTGTTACAATATTTTCCACCCAGGACTAATTTATTCTTAACACAACAGCACAAAACCCTAGTGCTTTCCTCAATCTTTGAATTGTTGTCTAATATACCTCAAACTGCTGCAACTCTTTTCCTCTGCTAAATGTGTCTTTCTATTAACTTCATAGGGAAATTAAAGTTCCTGTTCATTACTTATATTTTATTTTGTTTATATAAAACTGCAGCAAAATAAATCCAAATCGTGATATAGATTTCACATCTGAAAACAAAAGTAAATATGATCATGATGGAGTTGAGCTGCTGTAGAAATTATTCTAATCGTGTGACAGAATATGGTGATAAGAAAAGCATCAGGCTTTGGGCAGTAGGTAAAGAAAAGTTCAGAGGGATTTTTAATTACATTAAGCTTCTTTCTTCTAGCTCAAGCGGAGAAAACGCATGGACCTGAAGATTTTAAACCAACACCTAAGCCCAAATTGGTGCAAACACAAAGCATACTGGGTAACTAATTTTGCTGCTTTTTGCATTCTTTCTGCATTAAATACTTTTTTATCTCCAGCAGTTTCTACTACTTACTGCACCCTCTTTGTGTTGTCTCCGAAGGAAGTCCTGATTAAAATATTCTGGTTTCTTTTGTGGTTACAGTAACTAATTCTGGAATGAACTGTACAGCAGGATGCGCCTAGCTCTGGCTGAACTGTGGCTTTCACAGATTTGACTGCGTGATTCTACTTGATTTTTCAAACTTTTGCTTTCTGTCTATGTGATCTGCACATATGACATAACATAAAACTTCCATCTGTAAAATTGACTTCAGTGATAGATTTGAAATAATTACTTCCTTGATTTTCTTCTGATTACAGGTTCATTTAGGGAACACCAACAGCAATGAATAAGAACAATTTTATAATGCATGTGATGGGATATAATTGTATTCACCTTGAGGGAAAGAGAAGCTCTTCTGCTTTCTTTCATTTTTTGTCTCAATGTTGTATGGTTAGTTTTTTTATTTGGTGTGCCTATCTATTTCTGGTATTCAGAGTTCTAAATTCTCTAATATTAATTATATTGCTTGTACTTTCTTCCCTGAGCCACGCAAAATTATGAGGACAAATCTAAACTTGAGGTTGTATCTAATTCTATTTTTTTTAAAAAACTTCCTTAGATTTTTCTGAAGCACAGCTGGCCTGCATTCAGGAGGATGTACAACAAAGGGAAGGAGCAGGAGTGTTTGCTGGACAAAAATACAGATCTTCCTATGAAGAGAGCTTCTAATGCTTCTCTATAAATGCATTTTATACAATCCTGTTCATTCATATTAATGTCTTTCACTTTTTCACTTTTTTCTTTTATCATTTAAATTTGACAGCAGATTTCCAGAAGTTACTGAAGTGAAACCATCAGTCAGTCTAATTTTATTTTAACTTTTAATCGGCTTTTTTTAACCGTAATCAACTTTCCTTGGTGTTGCTATGTTTTAAAGATTAAAATATGAAAACTAGTCACAATGGATCTTTGATTAATTTTAAACTCGGTGCTCATAGTTAGTGATAGATATTCATTGTCAAATTCCCATGATTGATAGATCTTTGTTTAACAATTAGGGAAAAAAATACTTCCTTCATATTTCACATACCTTTTAAAATGACAATTTATGTGGGTATTTCTATAGTTTGGAACTGCTTTTTCTTTTTTATTAAATATCATTGCTTTCAGAAGTGAGTGGTCCATAAGCCCAATATGAATCCATTTTGTGGCCTGTAGTATTCTTAATCAAGTAAATTTTTGGTTATTTTTTTTTAATCATAGCTTCTAATGAAATACAGCTTCTTCCTTCTGGATCCAGAATCTCTGATGCTCCAAAAAGCCCATTGACAGAACTTGGTAATTACTTTCTTTCTAAATATGGGTAAACTTTAGTGAAAAATTAGCTTCACAAAGCTTTCTCCAATAAGAGAAGTAATGTAATTAAGACAGTAACACACAAACTCACATAGATACGAGCATAGGGTACCATTTGTGTGTGGTAGATATTATTTCTGTGTCCTTGTTGTTACCCTGAACTAATTTTTGTCCAGTTTCAAGTGTGTGGTTTCCACAGCTGACATTGTTGAGCTGTTTGTGGCAGGAGGTGTCCAGTGCCAACCCCAGTCCCATCTCTCACATCTCGTTCCTCTGCTCCTCTACATTGCACCCTGTGTCTCCCTTTCTCAAGACCTCTGATTTCATAACAGGCCTGTGTTCTCTGTCTTTGTGTTAGTCATAAATAGCTCATTCTACCAAAACTATTGCTTGTTGCTGCTTTCTGTACTGACAGCTATTACACCAGTTACCTGAAGGGCCATTGAATCAGATTAATTTATATTTCATTAAGCATTAGTCAAGAAGTTAACTTAGAATAGTGCTGGCTTATTAGGATGGCATACTCTTGCTTAATATAGTCTGCCACATTTTAAAATATTTTCCAGGAATGCCTCTGAGTTCTTGAAATGCATATTTGAAAGCAGATTCTCAAGAACATGAAAAAAATCTTCACAATTTGCTCTTAATTTGATAGATTTTTTTTGACATCTCTTTTCTGATACATTTGAGGGGATGGAGAGAGACATTTGTTTTCACCGTAGTGCAAGACATTTGGTTGAATCCAATTAGAAGCATCAGAAAGCGAGCAAAAGAATGATTTAAGAACCTGTTTGTTATAAATGTAGCTGAAAACAGAAAATTATTAGGGATGTGAAGTATTCTTTCTTTTTGTAAAAGAAAGGCGATAATAATCTAATCCTATGTTTGTCTCAGTGGTAAAGGTGGAATAATAACAACATTTGAGGAAAAAATAAGTGTTTCATTAAAGTATTTATTATGGTTTTGTTCTCATGTCCTACATTCCCTTTGAATAGTTTTACTTGGCAAAAGTGGGATTTCATTAAGTGAGGCTAGGCCCAGCCACTGGATCAGAGGAAGCATCGGTGCTCTTCATGAAGTCACTGTTGAAGTCAAAGCTGTTCTGTGGGAGTCAGGGCATTGTTATACAGAGGAGATTTCTCTGCGCTATGCCTCTGCATGCTATCATAAAAACAGCAAAGAAAGCAAAATTTAATTTATGAAGTTGAACTGCATCTGACCTGTATTGTGCCCAACTCCCCTGAAGACTTTTTTTCTTTATTTTTCTATCTTGATTGTGTGATCTCTCCTTTGTTTTGTAAACTTCATGTGTGGTCAGTATATTTTGAATTCAAGTTTTTCTGAAAAGATAGCTTTGTGAACATGCCTTCAATGTTCTGATGCCTTTGGGAGACCTCTTGTAACTCTTACTGGATGTAAGTGGATCAGTGGAAGCTTTTGCCAAAAGTTGTGACTCATATAGCTTTTGTTGGTAGTGTTTTCTTCTCTATAAATATAGAATAGAATGGTTCTATTTGCTAGGGACTTACAATGATCATCTGGTTCAACTGCTGAATCCAACTGTATCAGGATCCACATTGTTAATGTGATAAGGTGGATTGAAAGTAAATGGGAAAGCAGATCCAATGCATGAAAAAAGGCTGTTCACTTTTTTTGGCATATATTCGTATTTCCTGCACTAGAAATGAATAGTATACCCAATTATTTGAATGGGTGTTTTAACAGAAAGAAAAAATTCTTACTGATTAGTACATGCAGGTGAGTAGGATCAGTAGCACTTCAGTGGTGCAAAATCTGCACATGGTGGAAGCTTTTTCATGATGACCTTTAGATAGAAGTGCCCAACCCCATCCTGACTCCATTTTCATTAAGGCGCACTTCAGGTTATCCATACTTCAAAGTGAAGAAACCAGAAGGTCTTTGTAACAATCCTCATTACAGATAACAGATAGTAGGTGTCATTTACTAATTTGAACAATTATTTCACTGATTTTATTGTACTACTCTTCTCTTATCTTTTGCCATTACAACTTCTTTAAGAATAGTTATACATATTGCAGTAGTGACTAGAGACCTGTAAGTGGTGTGAACATCAAATATTGGGTTGTAGCTGCCTTGCTGTAAATGAAGTCCTCTTAAGTAATAAGGATTCAGCTGATTAGCTAGGGTATGGTAAATATGAATGGGGTAGAAATTAATGGAACAAAGAGACCTTCAAATAAAAGAAACCCTTGTTAGTTACAGTTGAAATAAGTGTTGTATCACTTGCCAGAAGAGTCTCTCTTGGAATGATAAAATTTTGTTTCATGTTTTCTCTTAGCTACTCAGAGTCCAACCTTGAAATCCATATCTCTACCTTCTGCAGAAACGAGAGAGGTGGAAATGGGTAATTAGCAGACTAGTTCCATGATTTTTTTTTCTATTATCTTAGCATCATGTAGATCTGCAAATGTTAATCTTGGCTACCAACTTCACAGAGAGCTGCTTATTCACCATTCTTGTGTTTGTGTAACCACCTGAGAAATGTATTTGTTGTCAGCCTAAAAACTGCCTAAAGACAGCACTGTCATATCTCATCGTCATCTTACTTCTTTCGATATAGCTGAAGCTCTTACCCAGAAACTTTCATAAGAGAGAATTCCCTGCTGGTAAGAGTTCCTTCAAGCATGTGCCACTTGCATTTCAAAGCCAGAAACCTGTTTTTTCAGACATCCCCTCCCCTTTTTATGGCTGTTGTCTCACATCTCACTTGAGGCCACCTTGCTCAGCTTTGCGTTACCATCGTCTGGAAATACACAGCCTTCACTCAGCTGTTTGATGCTAATCCATCAAGTCACAGCTCTCTCAGCATTTTAAGCTTAGATTCTTTTTTCAGCTTTTGAGGAAAAACAGACTGTATCTTCAGGATCCAAACCGTCTGACACTGTGGAAGTGCAACCAACCCGATCCGGTAATGGTTTCTCATGAGGTTAATCCTCTTGACATTTGGGAAGTTTTGGAGGAGACATAGAGCCTCTCATGAAATAGTTTGTTCAGTTTGACATAAATGATGTTGTTGCAGGTGGTTTCTTGTCACTTCAAAACAATACAGCATTATTTTTGCATTTATTTTCCATCTTCACATTACTTTCTTCATGTCATTTCTACTCCCCAGACTTTTACATCTTCAGAAATGCCAGGCACTGGCAAATTATAACAATATTCTTTCAGAAGCATGCCCTTTTGATTGGTTGATGATGAGAAGTTCATTGCTGCTTCCATATTGATGATTTCAGATAGATGTCGTGTACTGCTTGCCTTGAGTGTTGCCTTACATCTGATTTTTTCAACTCCTGTATCAGCATCCCCATTCCTGTAATCAGACAGAGAACAAGTTTAAAGAAAGTCTGCAACTGGCTTGCAAAATAATGCCATATTTATCAAAGAGGTGTGTCAGGAAAAAGATTTAAGTTTTGCAAGGCTTAAAGCTGTTCCAGTCAAGTAAAATAGTATGCTTTTTAGTGATGAGTTTGGTTTTTTTTCTTTCATCCTGTCAATTTTTCACATACAGTTTGCTGTGATTTTTTACTATGTATTGTCTTCAAATAAATTATTCAACACAATTAACCTTTCTAACTAAGCTATACTTTGAGTTATAGCTCTGGGAATAGATTGTTTTTCCTGTAGCCTTAGGTAGGTGAGGATGCCCAAGTTAACATCTTCAGCTAAGTAATGAGTGATGGTATTTAAAACAGACAATGGAGATTAATTTTTAAATAAATAAGTAAAAATAATAAATGCTTTGCAGAGTAGTGGAAAGTATAATTTATCTCAAACTGATGTTCCTTCTTATTTTACTTACATGGAATTATTTCTCAGATTTTGTTGGTTTTTGTTTGTTTTTTTTAACAGCATCTAGAGATACTAGTGATTTGGAAATATCCATGCCTATAATTACTACAGAGCTTCCACTGTTAGGATGGCATGGGGTAAAATTGATAAGTTGACTTCAATATAGTTTCGAATATTTTGTTTTCTCTTTTTGTTATCCTTGCTGCTATTTTTGGAAGCTTTGCATTGCTTTAGTTATCACCATCACAGTAATTCATTATTACTTAACACTTGCTGCTTTTGTTAACTAGATTCTCATCTGCACTCTTTTTTCATCTTTGTAAATGCAGTATCAGAGGCAAAAAGGAGAGTTCCCTTTAGTTGGCTGTATTTGGTTTTGTCATTATTAAGATTCACAGCTGTGGACCTTTCTTAGTTCTGATTTTTTTTTTTCTGTGCTGAGAATTTAATTGTGAGAGGGAATAAAAAAACTTACACATATTTCTGTGTAATATTTTCATAAAAAGGCAGGCCCTCTGACTACTCTCTGGACCTGAAGGTGTTTTCTTTCTATCTGCCATGCATTTTATGCTAAGTTTATTGGATAATAAAAAGAATCCTCATTAGGGTGAATAATTCAGTTGTCTGATTTCCACATGGACTTCCACACCAACCTGACAGTCCATGAGACAGAGTAATGCCCAGCTGACTTGCAAGCAATTTTCTCTGTGTTTTTGTTTTAACAAATGGAATTCACCACATCCCAAGTTATTCAGGTAGCTCTGAGGAAATTAAGCCTTTTAACACAATATTATCTTTCCAGATTTAGGTGAAAGGAAGCCTTTTTCTTCAAGATTCATAACATCTGGCATGCCAGAAATGCCACAAATCTCATCTGGTAATGATATCTGTCTTCTCTGTAGTTCTCTCCACATCTAGACACAAAAGACGCAGCAATGCTTTGCTAAATGGAAGTTTTATTCTGACTTGCTCTGTATAAATCTGGAGACACAGAAATTAGTTGCAACTGTTGCAACATTTGAGATATTTGGAATGACATACTGTGATAAGATTAATTTATTTTTTTTTCACTTTGGTAAAAAAATTAGCTCATCCGAGTTTTCTTGTGAGGAGTTGTTTGTGTATATGGATGTATATATATGTGGAGGGCCATTATTAGGAACGGTGAAATAAGTGTTAAAATGTCAAATTTGTTCCTTTTTCACATAGGAAAAGCTCCTCCACAGCCAGAAAAAAGATACTGTTCTTAAGCAGGTGCAAACACTTTGGTTAGTGAGCCATTGAATGTTGCTAGAAAAGGATGAAGTCAAAGAGACCTGAACAGAAGGATTTCCATTTCCAAAGATTGGGAATATTAAAATATCCCAGAAGAATCACTCAATTTCCTTATTGCTAGCAGCTTCATCCAAGGGCAGGTTTGCAAGCAGTCACAAGTCTTGCCTGTCTTAAATCTGAAACCAAGCCCAAGGCAATGGGCAAATATGTGCTGTTGTTAGTGGGTACCCAAAGTCCGGATTTGACACTGGTTTATGTATTAGGTTGTGCATTCTCCCTGTGCGAAATTAGGGTAACAGGATCTCTGAGGAGATCAGTAAAAGGACTTGTTCTTCAGTGTAGAAAGAGATGTTGAGTTGTACAAGAGTAAGTTGTAAGATGTGCTAGAATTCGGTGGAAAATTTTCCTTTTTTCTCGTGCCTGCAAGCATTTATCTAGAAAGAGAAATACTCCACACTGTTTTATTAGTGCCAGGAACAGTAATTCCTGACCCAAAGAACTGAGAACTTTATTGATTGCAGGGAAAAGTGGGATCAAATCTTGAATTCTAAATACATGGGTGTGATTTTTACCTCTAAATACATAGGTGTGATGTTACCTCTACAAGAACTGTTAAGAATCTGTCAAGAAAGTGTAAGGAGTGGTTTATGAATTGGATATTTTGGCATTGTCCGACTGATGTAGAGCCATTTGGCTACTGAGGCTCAGGGAG
>VRYO01001681.1:4997894-5036340 GCA_009812075.1 Sialia sialis | reverse complement strand
ACAGTGTTCCTAAGAGGCAAACCCAGCTGGGCTGGCACAAGAGGACACGCCTTTCCATTGCCATCACCTGGAAGTGGGAATGCTCTGCTCTGCTGCTGCTTTTGAGACCATGTTAGGGTTTTAACATAAAAACCTCATTTCAGCTTTTGGTGAATCATAGGATGTTTCTTTGGTGTTTGAGACACTAGCTGCTTCTGGCAGTAATGGTATTTCTTGCAGTTCTGGTGGGCATTGTCCCAAGAAATATTATTGTGCTTTTAGCCAACCTGCTACTTCTTTTGGGCCTAGATTTCAGTAAAGCTTAAGCATAGAGATGGAAGGGGCCATGTATGCCGAACCATATTTAGTTCTGGCATTGGCTATGGCAATTCCACTTCTCTTGTAATGTGACCTCTTTGTCATATTTCTTCTAGCACCTTCTTCATCATTGTCATCATCAGTGCATTTTCACACATTTTCATTAGGAAATCCATGGCATGTCTGTCCATTTGGGATGTTTTCCTTTCCCAAATCCCTTGTTTCTCAATAATGTCTTGAAACCTGTTCAGTCTCTATGTGCAGGTGATGCCAAAAATGTTTTGTTTTATTTTTATTTTTATTTTTATTTTTATTTTTCCAGCTTCATTGGACTCTAATGATATTAGTTTCCTGTCCCAAACTTCTGCATCTGCAGAAATATCAAAAACAGAGACTGGTAAATTGTATTTATGATACTTCCATTGCTTAGTATTTGGTTTCGCATTAGGGATGTTACAGTTACAGGCTGTTTGCTCTGATTGCTTGGTGTCTGAAGCAGAATTTTGTTTGCATTGCGTGATAGGCTCTAAAATTGTATGGTGGTATTTTGTGTGTGATATAGGATCAAATTCAAGTGAAACCAAAGGAATTAATATTTTTGTGTGGTTTTAAGCTCCTGAATAGATTAGGACCAATAGCTAGATGCGTTCATTATCAGCTATAAAGATATGTTTTTGACTGGGGCATTTCACCGCAGGGAATTTTCTGTTAGCCATATCATTCACATTATTATGCAGTTTTCTTTATTCATACGACTTTTTTTGAGGTTTTATTGCTATCGCACTGTGAAATTTTTATTGCTGGGGTCACAGGTATTCAAGAACATATTTGTATTCGTTGCAAAGGTACAAATGTGCAAGAGATAAGAAGGAAAATTTTCCTGAACCTGGCAGTCAGTCTTTCAACACTCGTATTAGATTTTCTGCCTCAGTCTGTCTCGTCAATATATCACAGAAGTTGTGTTAATTTCTATTATGTTAATTAGATAAAATACCACAAGTGAGAAATTGCATTATGTTAAAACCTGTGAGTCATAATACTGGCTTTTACTATATTGAAACATGCAAAGCTTTGGCAACAGAAATACCTGATTGTACAAATTAATATTTGCATGCATTTAAAGTACCTGGGTCTCTTTCTGTGTGTTCAGGTGAAGTCAAAAGCTCAGGTTTTTTAATACTACATGGCCACAGACCAATTGACTCCTGTTGATGAATCTGCTTTTAGGGGGACTGCAGTTCTTTCCAGGGTGTGTCTGTTAGGTGCATGTGACATCTTCAAAATTTTGAGGTGCTGTTACTTTCTTTTAAGTTGGAAATTTATGAAATTCTGATGTGGTGGTGTTGGCATCTTACAAAGCAGTATAAAGCAATCTCTTTTTCTGATTTTTGCCCCCTTGCTATGTCTTCATCAATATAAATCTGTCTCAGGGATATTTACATTTTTCCACAGTTACAAGTACAGCTGACTTGGAAAAATCTATGCCTCCGCTTTCCAGAACACCTCATGTGCTAACAACAACTGAGGGTAATAGTAATGCATGAGCTTTTAAGTTAAACCCCTTTTGGACAGCCGTTTTTGAAATTTTATTAATTCTAGATATTTTAATCATCTTCCATGTTGTCTTCTGTGTGAGTCATGATCATTGAAAGCATTTTTTTTTACATGAAAACATGTACTTTCTGCTGAGAAACTCACCTAGTAGTGTCCCTGATCTCATATTCATTTCTCAAGAAGCTTCTAGGGCTATTTTGAGATATACTTACATGAAGTAAACCTGGTTTAATACTACCAAACTAGGTTTAATACTACTACTGACTACATCTTAATAAGAATTCCAGAATTACTTGTTGTTTTCTTACAAGTCTAATTGTTATATGCTAAGTTAGAACAGATGTTTTTATACCAAATATTGTCTTGCTAGCATATGTTCCTTTCTTACTTTTTTTGTTGTTGTTTAGTAATTTTTTTAGCTTTACCCTTGTTTTACATGTATGAAATGATTATATGACATTATATGGCATTAAAATTAATTTAAAAGCACAAACAAAGAGAACTAATGCAGGTGCTTTTTTCATGGAAATAAACTTGCAGTGCTTTTTAGTTTTTATAGTTGTGGGGGGGCAGGATTGAGTGCTTTATCTTTGTAATTGTGGTATTAGAAATTTTTATCTTTGTGTTTTCTGGGTTGCTTTAAGCTTTATGGACCATGGGATCCAAAGCAATATTAGCTTTGGTGGGCTGACAGTTTTAGTTCTCACTTTAAGCACTACCTTCAGCTCACACTCTAAACCAATACTGCTCCATTCCTGAGGCAAGGTGTGCTCATGATGAAATGCAAATTAGGTGTCCTATAACATATCACATGTTTTGGTTGGTTTTTTATGTTCTAAAAAAGCTGTGTGTAGAATTAATAATCATAGATAACATGACGTGGTTTTTTTATAGTTTTCAGTGGTATTCAGCCTGTTCTGTCAAGTCCTGTGGCACCTAGTAAGCCTGAAATAGCAGAAGCTGGACCAGGTACAATAATCTCTATCTAGTTCTTAATTCAGTAGCTCAAGCCATGCTCTAAAACTCAACTGAAATTAATACACTGTGGTTATTTTCAGTGCACATTTGGATTAGCCCCTAAGAGCTCATTTTGAATTTATGTTGCTGCCAATGGCTGAACTTGGTGTTTTCTCAGTTACAGTACATGTGGCAACTCAATCATAGGATTCAGTATGTTGAAAAATATGTCATTTAGGTAATTGAGAAAACAGTATTTGTAGAGTAGTTCTGATGAAAACACTGTGATGTGAACTGTAGGTTGCATTTTATTGTTCTAGCATTCTAAAAATGTTAACATCAGTGCATCCTTAACAGCATGAAATTGGTTAACAGTCACAGACACTCAGTAGTTTTGGACTGAAACCACAGCTGGATCTGTTGTCAGATTTCTATGCCAAATTCTATTTTTTATGTGTGACTAATTGGTTGTTCAACATGTCCTCTTCATTAAATATCTACATTGTACACAGTACCATCTCCCTTAAGTATTGGACCAAAATTCAAAATGTTCAAAAGCTCTACTTAAAATCTTACTTGGCAGTGGTTGAGGTCCAGACCAGTTGCAATGAAGGCAGGAGGAAATAGACATCCAGAATTTTTGCACGTTGCAGATGCGCTGATTTATAATGACTGAGGTTTTGTACAGTTCTGAATTTCTCCCTAATGCATACTAAACTGATAAATGTCCAAGCATTAGTGAAATATTTTTGTTCTTGTTAAAACAAATTTATTTTTCTCTTGAGGGAAGAGTTTCTTCCATTAGCTCTTTGCTCTCTTATGACTGTCATCATTTCTTCCAGCAGCAACAAGTGAATCCATTCTGGAATCTTTCACACCTAAAACTTCCCGTCCTTTTCAATGGCCAAGGGTAACATTAGGTAATGTTGTTTTCACCCACTGAAAAACTTTGTTTTGGGCACTCCATTCCATATGAATGCATTCCTTCCACATATCATTTCACATCCATAATCATTCTTTTTCCTGGTTAGAGAGTCTTGTCCTTCCATTGTTGTTACATTGATTGTTCTTGACATACCTGTGTATGAGAACAAGGTTCTGGGTGGATTTAGTGTCTCAGAGAAGTAAAACTTGTCTCTTGCATGATTAAACACCATCAGCCTTTTATTAGTGTTCTGTCTCTTACGTCCAGTGCACACGCATGTGCTGATTGTCTCTGGTATGTAAAGCTTTCAAAGTGGCAATTCTCATTTTTTTGGACTCACAGAATCTTATTTCTGATCAATGCACAGCATTTCAGTACCATCTCCATTCCACACTTCAAAATCTGATTTCATCAGCTGGCTTTGACATTCCATACTAAGTTGTCTTCAATACAAACTTGTGACATGTGCTGTTTGTTGCGGGAAATGCTTGTTAAACAAATTTTCATTGCAAACTGAGCTCTTTCTTTCAGCTCCAAAAGAAATACCACTTATTCCTTCTAAACCGAAACCATCTGCTACCCCGGAAGTACAACATGTGAAACCTGGTAATTGTGCACATCATTTTCATGAGTTGCTATGCAGAGAGATATGTTCTCTAAAAATATCTAAGCAAAACTTCTTAAAAAAGACAGGAGCTTTGCAATACACGAGCATCCTGACCAACATATAATTCTCAAATTAATCATTAACTCTCATTAACTTATTTGAGTTAAGGTCATCAGTTTTATGCATTTGGGTCCAGTGATAAAAATATAAACCAGTTCTCTAGTGTTGTAACCTTTTTTAAATATGGAAATGGAAAAAAAATTCTGGGTGGCACAAGGATGTTTTAATATCATTCCTATAAGCAATAAATATTATTATTATTTTTATAATCTCCTTTGCCCATCTCCCATTTTCACACAGACATACTGTGGCAAAGATGACATCTTTGCTAATACCATAGGAGCATAATCATTGTGTCATGTATTTTCTGCTTTTTGATCAAAAAAACCAGACGTCTACTAATTTTCTTTGGATTTGGGATTAAGGGAAATCAATTTGCCTCCTTAAGTGATTCAGGTACTGGACCAATAAAAATTATGCTATTAATTATTTGAGACCTAAAATATTTCTGTTCTCATGTCTTATAAGCAGACAGAGCAGTGAAAAATGGGATTTGCCTTTATTGTCTTATACATCTCTTGTAATTAACTGCAGGTACAGATTTAGGATTTTCAGCAAAACTTTGGCCTTTAGAAGTTTCCTTCCATATAGATTCTCTGGTGTTGATCACAGACTATATTCTCTTCTTCCTCATCTCTCCATTCTCAGTAACTTTCTCCCATAACATAAATTTATTCACTGATTGAATCAAATACAGGATTTTAAAAGTCCTGAGAACATAAATAAGGGAAAGGAGCCTGAGAAGCAGACTGTCTCTCACACAATCATTCAGTGTGCAATTTTATAGGAAACAAAGCTAAAAGGAGCGTAGGGTGTTACACAAAAGAGTAAGGCTGTTTAGAAAACAACTCCCCTGAACTATTGGAAGGACAACACTTTTGGCTTGTTGATACATCTACTGATTGATTACACTTGAATTTTTCTTTTCTAGCCCCTAAACCACCGCTTTTGGAGCCTAAAACTTCTCAGACTGTTGAAAAACCAAAAGCAACCCTAGGTAATGCATGTTTCTGCAGCTGTTAGTCACTCTTCTTTGCAGTCCAAGCCACATTTTGTAATCTGTTACTTTATCTCATAGCTTTCTCTGTATTTAATCCATTTCTCTGAAAGAAGAAGAAAGTTAGGAGATAAACATTCAGAAATGTTTTTCTAAACTTAGGAGAAAAGGAAACCAGGTTTTTTTCCATGCAGTTTTGCTAGTTCCATGGTACAGTAAAAATTTTTGTCTTCCATTTTGCTGAGAGTTTTCTGCACCTACACTCTATCCAGAAAACTCATTGGAAATACAATTGCAATGCCAGGTGTAAAGATAGTATTTTGGATGTTAATCCCAGAACTCTCAGGGAAGAATTCCTGTGGCCAATATGTTAATTCCACTGTTTTATGAATCCTTCTGAATGTCATTTTGGCTTGAAAACCACCTCTCAATCACTTCATGGCTTACTCCTCTCTGCTGTTTTTGTAGATGTCAAACATTTTTCTACAGTGTCAATTGCTATGAAACATTTTATTGGAAAGCAGTCTCATAACACTGCTTTTTTAAAATGTACAGTAATTTCATGATTATAAGCCGCACCTTTTTCCTTGAAGAACCCAGCCTGCCCCAGTAGTGCAGCTTATATTCAGGTGCAGCTTATCTATGGACAAATCCCAGTGAAATGCCAACCTGGAAGTGAGAGCCAGCCGGGGAGGGCGCCTGGAGCTGCCTTTAAGGCTTCGCTGGTCTATGAAAACTGTTGCAACTTGAGCACCTGACACCAAACCCAGCTGGCAGCAATTCTGTTACTATTTTGTTACTTTGTTACACATGGATCCTCGCTTTTAAAAAAAAAAAAAGGTGCAGCTTATATTCAGGTGCGGCTTATATAAGGACAAATCCCGTGGTCTACCCGGCTACTGGGAGGTGCGGCTTATAATCGTGAAATTACTGTACTAAGTTACTTACCTCTGCCTGAAACTGAGTTGGCACTTTATCTGAAGTCAGACTAAAAGGCAAATTAGTTAATTGCAGTTTCAACCTGCACATGTTTAGTGGAAAAAGGGATTCTAGGACTCATTGTTCTTAATTTTTTCCATTTAAATTATGGTGCTATTCCATTTATATTATTCTACTTATATTAGCTACTTCTATTAGCAGAATTCAGTGACTGCAGTTATGAAGCAGTTGCATTTTTTTTAATTGATTCCATGTTCTTCCAGCTGTTTGCCAATAATTTCTTTCCTGAGCCAAAAATTGAGGACATTTCTGTATATTTTGTTTATATATGTCTTCTGACTTAAAATTGAATTTAAAAAATTGAATTCAAAAAGATAAAAACACATTATTGTTTTATCTCTTAGGTGTCTTACAAAAATGAATTGGGTAACTTAGTGGATGTGATGGCAAGCTTCAATTGCATATTTAAATGCAATTTCTCACTTTTACAGTGAAGATCAAATGGATTTTGCTGGAGTAGTGAATTCTTAGGAAGATTTTTGAGAAGCCTTCTTGGCCTATCTCATTCTACCATTTGCTTTTGTTCCCAGTAGCCATTCATTGCCTCATTTGATTTTTTTTTTTTGTGATACAGTGGAAGGCATACACTTATAATCCAGTATATTTCTTTCAGCTACTAAAGAAGAAAAACTCACTACTTCTGCATCTAAACCTAGACCATCTGCCAGACCCCAAAAACCACGAACTAAACCTGGTAACTAATTTCCATAGAAACCATTTGTTATAGTGTATTGTTTAAGTAGTGCATTTTAGCTTGAATTTCTGCAGTGTGAATGTGAAGCTCAGCACTTAATCATCAGAAAGGTGAGGAATTCCTCTTTGAGGAATACTATTTCTGTATTGAATCAAAAAAAAAAATAAAAGCAAAGCAAGAAAACATGACTTTTGAATCCCAAGTCACCAACTCACGCAGCCTGGCATCAAAGCAAATTTTTTCCTGCTTTTAATTTTGAAATAACAAGTTTGCCAGCTTAGTTCAGTATAGGATCCAGAAAACACAAATTCTACTGTTTTGCTGATGGATATAGCATCTTACATAGAACCATAGGATTTGTACTGATTCAGTGATCATTAGTGCATATGTAGATGTAACTGAAACTGTGAAAATAAGAGTGGAATTTTGTTCTGGAATTCAGTAAAGACATATTTTATGATCCCAAATGAAATAGCACCTTCACACCGAGGTGAAATTTGGTCCATGATGTATGGCGGACAATAAAACACACCTGGCATTTTCTGGACCTGAAGAATAAATAAATACAGTTGTAAAAATATTTCTAGTGTTACATGGTTTATAATGAAATTAGAAGGCTTGAAATTGCATAATTGTTTATTGTAAGAATATATTACTCAGTGCTGGAATAGATCACAAGATTTTATTAAATTCTTTCCAGATTCCTTGCAAATTATTTTCTGCTCATAAAATAAAATTAACCCTCTTCAGAATAAATTATTCCCTGTGAAGCTTGTTAAAGGAATGACACTTATGACTTGGAATTGTCTCAGAGTACTGTGCATGATTAGTTTTTTATGCTGCTTACAGCTTCTGCATAATTTTTAGTGTAGGAAATTCAGTACTGCATTACAAGAACCATTACTTTTGTCTCTGCTGTAGATGTCTATATCTGAATATAGATCTGAGTCCTGCATGTTGTTTTTTGAAATGGCTGAGAAAAAAAGCAACTCATTTGGAAATGGTTGCGTAATTTTTTTTTACACCCTGAGAATGCCAAGATCAAGGTTTTATCCTGGTGTTTCCACAGAGTGGCTCTATAGCAAGTTTCTATATGCCTACAAAGAAAGTGGCATTGTTCCATATTTGTACAGATGCCTCTGGTTTTTCTTTCTCATTAGTAGTCTCTTGAATCAATCAGGTAGAATCCTAAGACCCACTTTTAAATCTTGATGAAGCTTGTCATGATTCTCTTGTACGTAGGTAGTGAAACTAGGATGTGTTCTGATATCACAAAATATATCCTTGAGAAAATATTATTTGAGTCATAAAGTATGCAGTGCATGGGGATAAGCTGGGTTTTGGGTAGGTGGCAAAAAAAAAAAAAAAAAAAAAAAGAAGGAGTCTGTCTGTGTTCCAGCATCATGTGGAATTCAACTTAAATTAGAAAGTTGTGTGATGATAGTGGTTGTTACCTTTCCCTAACAGTGAATCAAAATAATGAACACTATATGCCAAATTCATATTTAATGAATGACTTACTAACAACTTCCTTTGGGTCAAGCAATTAATTTTGGCTTTCATTATTAATATTATTTTTGTGCTGTTTCTGGTAAAGTATTTGCCTTTTTTAGCTGTGGAGAAATAAAGCTTCATTTAAAAATCCCCAAATATTTAAATTATTTTCAGATTTTCTAGCTAACAAACTGTACATTGTAGTGAAAGTTCATTTTCTTTCTTGGTATTTGGGTAATAATTTTTGAGTGAATCTGTTGCCTGCATGAAAAAAATAAGGTTTTGTTGCCATGTGATCATGCCCAGCCATTGTCCTCCCTTTTACTACTGTTAGCATGAATACCTCTCTCTGAACATTCTCCATGTTTCAGAAAAAGAAAGTATAATGAATTTTCTATTGTGCACCAAAATCACTGCAACACTTTCTTTACAGAAAATTTTTTAAATATCTCCAAGGATTGAGACTCTGCAACCTCTCTGGGCATTTACTTAAATGCAAAAGTTACCTATCTTGAAGTAACTTTTGAGTATTTTGAGTATTTTGAGTATCAAATGTAAAAGCTGTCTAAGCTATAAAAAAAAAGTCAGTAAAGAAAAGAGGGAAAATTTAGGATTCTGAAATAATTCAGTCTTTTAAATTTTAACACTGTCCACCCAGGTGAACCATCATAAACGTTCATGTGGGGACTTTTAAATTAAGAATGTAATTTTCTATCTAAACTGACAGTTTTGGAGGTCTTAGGTCTCAGATTTGATTGTATTTAAAAATTTTAAGGAAACTTCCCTGAAGTTAGTGTACTTGTGAGTCTTAAAATATTTGTGGATTATGTGACAAATTGTTGATATGTCCAAAAATATAGTTTGAGTCCAAAACATCGTACAATATTTATTCATCCCTTTTTCTTTCCTAATTAAAATCTGTAGGGAGGGACAGAGGCTAACAGTCAAAACAGAGAAAACAAAGCAAAATTTGAAGGATAAGCACAAGGATTACTCGATTATTGTAGATATATTTAGGATTGAAAATTTATTCTGTTTGTAAAGTCATGTTAATATCAAACAATTCTACCAATATTGACTTCAGAGTTCTTTATATCTTTCAGGGCGTTTGGAGTTTTTTTGCTTTCAAACCCTATTAAGTACTCTAGATAGAGATGGGGAGCTTGTTGGCTTGATGATCTAATGTACAGTGGCACTAGATAATCTGCTGGATCTTCAGCCTTGCTTTCTGTGACCTTACAGTTATTTACACCTGAAGCCTTTCACATCTATCCTTTGTATCATTATGGAAGGTACACAGGAAAATCAATAGAAAGATTTACCAAGGAAAATTGAGTTCTCTGGAACTGTTTCTTTTCAGTGGTCTACAGCCATAAAGAGATAAATAAAATTCGGTAGAACAGGAAGGTGAAGCTTTAGAAGGCTCCTCTCCCAGTGTGCTCCTGTAGCATAAATGCACTTTTTGTCTTTCAAAAGCAGCAAAAGTCACACAGGGTAATTTCAGTAAATTTATCATTTACTCAGTGTTTCCATTTGAAGTGTTTTGAAGAGGTGAATTATGGTTGGAAAGCAAGAGCAGCTGAGCCATACCAGCAGCTGAAAGATAGATGCACCTTTAAATCTCTTAAGAAAATTCTCTTTATTGCAGCAGCTACCCTTCCAGTGTCAGTCATTACTAGGAGACCCTACACATATGAACGTCCAAAGACTGCAGAGGGTAATGATTATGAGTCATCCTTCTTTTCATTGGTCTGATAACATGTGCAGTTGAAAATAACTCTTCCTGAAGGCTCACTGCTTATTCATGTGTGGTCCAAAGGCAGCAAATGGAAGTATCATCCTGGTGCTTTATTATTTCTCCATGTTTCTAACATGGAGATGGCTTCTAAAAGATAGGATATCACTTCAAAGGTATTTACTTAAAAGTTTCACTTACATTAGAAGAAGAAACATTAAGAATTGTTGCAATAAGAAAGATTTTGTGGAATATAGAAATAATATAATCTAAAAATTGCAATTAAACTACATACTGCTAAACAATTCCTGCAGAAGGAGTTTTGTGGCACAGTGCTTGATATTTTGTCAAATGTGTGGAAAATATTGCAATTTTTCAATTAATACATCCAAACTTGTGCCCAAATTTGCAAAGTAATTTTATTTTTAATGAGCACTGTTTGGGAATATATATAAAGCGATGTTTTTAATATACATTTTTTATGCAGACTAGGAACAAAGGTTTCTCCTTTGCAGTGGGCCCTGAAATGCTATATTTAATTCAAAGGAAAATTTGAATCACTGTTTGCACTTACTGTGCAAGTTATGTTCTGACAAGGGCTTCAAGATGTTTTCAGCAGCCTAGCTTTGGTCTTCAAAACCTGGATGAAGTTGACTACATATATGACACTTTACAGGACAAGGACAGCTTTAAGCCTTACTTAAATGAATTGATGAAATAGAATGAGTCAATTAGAAACAAATCACTTAAACTCATAGTTTTCAACTGCAACAAGTTCTATACCATTAAATATTCTCAAAATTCCTCTAATGACATTGATTTGTCAAGGTCAATGTCACATAACAACCTTTTGTAAGCATTGCTTGTTAAGTCTCTTTTCTTTGGCTTTTGACTAAACTATGAGAAGTTAATTTTGCTGCAGAAGAACTTCCAACTCTTGAATTATCCATCAAAGGGATAATCATTGCATGTTTTGTTCACATCCAACAATATTTCATGCCTTAAGCACATAGTATAATTTCTTTTTCTGTGGTTATTCATTGGGGGTCATTTCCTAGACTTCATTGCTGAATGTGACTTTCTATGGGACCATTTACTTTCAGCTTAAATGCTGATTTTCACAAAACAAACTTTTCCCAGTATCCAAAATACACATTCCTCACATTTGAAGCACAAATGATCTGTTGAGATCAAAACACCTCAAGCTAAATATTATAAGGCACTTCTTTTGAAATCATCTTCTGAGGCTTGCTATTACTGCATAAAGTAAAGAAAATAAAAACTTCAACTTTTTGTCTCCTCTAGGTGGGTGGAAGAACCTTTCATTTTTTGGGATATTACTTGTACAAAAAGAAACCATACTGCTCCAGGAGAAAGTTTGCTGATCTAACAAATAATATAAATTTATTTTTATTATTGTTTCTCTCTTTGTAAGAGCTGACTGAATTTTCAAACGCAACCTGAAAATAGAAATTAGTGCTTTGTAGAAAAAGATTTTTAATTTAATATGCAAAGGTAACTGATGCGCTTGAATAATGGCAAAGTCTTTGCAAACCAGGCATGCCATGAGAACATTTCAAAAAGTAATGAGTAGTTTGAGATTTCTATGGAGTATCTGGTCACTGTCAGTAGAAGTTAATGCTGATTGTTTTGGGTTTTCTTCCTCATTAGCAGCAATATTAATACTACATGTATTAATTCCACATGTTTATGAGTATCCACATATTTTTGCTTCTATTTGCCATCTATTCATTGCTTTTATTTGCACATATTTGCTTCTATTGCCATCAAGTTTGTCCACTTACTTATTTTACCTGTGTTATTCAGAATTTTGATTGCCCACTATTTAAAAGTCAGCTTGAAGATCCATATTACTGTGTTGTTGTGTTAGTTCCTGCCTCTCTACTTACCACTGGAGTACTTTCAAGTTTTTGGAGTGTGTTCCTTACTGACTGTCACACTGTTTCTGTTGCAGTCTTGGAACCTATTACACTTCAACCACCAAGGTCACCCATAGGTAATAGTATTTCCTTGGCAAGCTGTTGTGTTTGCTTTATTTACATCACAGCAAGCATCACTGAAGTTAGTCACCTTATGCCTCAGGATTGTTTCATTTAACCTCATTTTACTTCTAGGTCATTATCTTGCTTGGCATTCAAAACAGTTGAGTGTATTGCTCTCTTCACAGCTGGAATGTCTCCTTTATGAAAAAAGAAATTATTCTGGCAGCTCTGAATCACCTTTCTCATAATTATGCTTGTTTGCGCTTGTTCCAGTTTTTATTTGAAAACAAACAAAAACTGTGCTTCAAAAATTCTTGCTTAGATTGTTTTAAACACATGGAAAGTGTTACATGACTTGCCTACTTCTTCTCAGTTGCAGGTGTGAAGTTTCTGTGCTTGTGTGTTCAGCTGGTATCAGCTGCTAATTGCTGTGCAATTTAACCAACTTATTGCCCCCATTTTCTCTTCCAGCTCCAAAGGAGACTCAACGTGTTCCTTCTAAACCTAAAACTTCACCCAAACCTCTCATCCCACAAGCCAAAGATGGTAAACTGCTTTGTGATTGCTTCTAGTACAGTTGATTTTGGATTGAGATGTATTTCTGAGCAGCTGTTTAGTTATCAGAGCTAGTTAAAACAGAATGGGGTTCTCTTCCGTTCAGTGATTTAATTGCAGTTTTCACTAGTTGTGACATTCGCTAGGTGTTTTTTCACTGTGCAAAAGAATAAAACTCTGCTACTTCAGGGCAACAGAATGAGAGTAGAGTTGTTGCACTCAGATTAACCTTGCTAACTAAAGCAGATACCAAAGAATTTGAGTGTGTACTGAGGCTACTTGGGAGGTATAATTTTTTCAACATTGCTTTGCACTGTTGGAATAAATCTGCTTCCCTTCTAAGCCACAATTAATTAATTTCATGTCATTATTATTTTCTGCATGAGGGAGTAAATTCCCCAGTTATACATGCATACTTAGTATTTGCTTATAAATCTTTATTGACATTAATGGCCCTTTACACTATATTCTAAAGTACTGGATTTTTATGTCATTAAATATGAGAGCAGTTGAATTCAGTGGAAAGCAGAAAAAATTGCTTTCTGTCCCATGCTCTCCAGTTGGTAGTATCAAGAGAAAATTACAAGAGTCTCAAATATCAACATATATTATCCTTTGGTAAATGTGAAAAATTTAAGGATAAACACTTTATTGAAGGCCTTTAAATTGCAGACATAGACCAATATTTTTGAAAACTAATGTTATCTATTAGATGTGATTTCCTCATGTAGCAAACAGTCAAAATCTTTGTTTTCTTATAATTTTTTAACCATGGCATCTGATTATAAAACATTGTTTCCAAATTACACCTTAAGTTGTGACTTCTCATACACTCAGTTTTTAATCTTTGTGGCTGTTTTTCATTGTTATGGTAGTCTGGCCTTCTCAGAAATGGTTTGTGGTTTTGTCACACAAATGTTATGAGCTTGTATTGATTTGTGTTTAAAACAAACAAACAAACCCACAAAAACCTCAACAACTTGCTATTTCTTCAAGAATCTGTAATATACAGAACGTTTTCTACCCACTTACCTTGTAATTATCTTAAAAGATCCTAAGACATTTCTTCTTTTTTAATTGAAATCCATACAGAAGAATTGACACATCAATTTCATGTCCGTGTGGCTCCAAACCACCCAGTTTTATTTTAGATCCATTGCAGTCTACAGCTGAATTAAATGACTGTGCAATGCAATACACCATATAATGCTCTTCAATAATAGTGTTTAGTAATAATAATAATAAAAAATGTACTCTCTGATTCCAGTTGTGTTTATAGGGTGCATTTGAAACGCATCAACAGGGGAAGAGATTTGTGTCCCTAAAAAGCAATTTTCTGAATAACAGAATGGTAATATTTGGATATTGAAGTCTATGGGAGGGCACACTGTGTTGAAGATAACACTGCTTTCTCAGATACTTTTTTAAATACAACTGTTTCTGTATGAGGCAGTATACAAAATATATGATTCAGAAAGTACTGCCAATTGCAAATTTTCAACCTTCAAAGCATCCTTTCTGTTTGTTTCTGATACAGTCCTGGAATCTATAGCACTTAGACCTGATCGACTAAAACCAACAATAGGTAACAGTTTTACCTACAGGGGAAATCACCTGGGGACCATCACACTTAGCTTTTTTCTCCCTGAGCATCACAAGCACTTCTTCATTTCACTCCACTCTCATGATTTCTTCTTATTAAAGTTCATTCTATGAGGGGGAGTTTGGTGATTTTTCACTAACAATTCATTATCATATTTTTCTGTTTTTTTCTCACACAAATGTGTTCTACAAAGTGGATGGAAGCACCACAACCTACCTTTGACTGCTTGTCTCTATACTCTTTTTCTATCATGTGCTGCTTCATCTTTTACATTGTCCAACTATACTGGCCTTGTTTATATTGTCCTGTTACAAAAGTTTTCCATCAGCCCTGGGATTTGTTATGTACCAAGCATTCATATTTCTCCATTACTCAAGTTTTTGTGATTCCAAAGGGTCCCAAAGGCATGTGTTCTTCTTTAATGTTATGCTTTCTGCCAGTATCAGTCCTTAGAAAATTCTAATAGTTGCTGTATGTGTTGCTTTTTTTCCCCCCAGTTCCTAGAGAACCACAGCGTGTTCCTGCCAAACCTAGACCATCGCTAAGCCCAGAGGTGCCACGAACAAGACCTGGTAAGTTCATTGTTTCTTTACCTTTTCATACTGACATATGTGTCTTATAGATTCTAATGTGATCAGTGGAGTTTCAGATTTAAAGGTATTCCTTGGGCATATATTTTGGAGCATTCCTTGAGTGATAAAATCCAGTTACATATAGAATTTATAAGCACCCTGCTAAGTTGAAAATATCTTCAGTTCTTTATTTCATTGTAAGTCACTGCAGCAATGGGTGTTTTCTGCACAATTCTCAGTGAAAAGAAGTCTTTTCTATGTGTTCTGGTAAAGTGAAAGTGAAAATGAGGGGTGCCATTGCAAAGAGGAAGGATTCTGCAATGGATTTCTCAAATTGTGTGCTTGTTTCTTCTTTTCCAGGCACAAGCTTTCATTCATAGTTGTTGGTTCACTTTTCCGGAGCCTACATGGGTTGTTATACCCATATACAACCTTAGGACAATTAAGGAGGGAGAAAGTAAATTATGCAACTCACACTTGCATGATGTGAGGTGCTGTAGTGGGTCAACCCTGGCCAGAAGCTAAGCACACACTAACCTGTTGTTCATTCTACCCCACAGTGATCTGGGGGAGAGAGTCAGAAGAGCAGAAGTAAGAAATAAAAATAAATTAAAAAAAAATATCTTAGTTCAAGATAAAGGCAGTTTAATAACAAAGGATAAAAAGATGGGGGGAAAGCAAGTGGTAAAAAGCAATGCACACCCATCCCACAGGCAGACCAGTGCCAGCCTAGGAGCAATGGGTAGTTTGGAAAGTTTTGTTGCTAAGCATGACTTTATGTGAGGTGGAATATCCCTTTGGCCAGTGTGATCCTGCTGCCCTGGCTGTGTCCTCCCCAGGCATCCTGCCCACCTCTAGCCCAGCCCTCTTGCCTGGAGGCAGAGTGAAAAACAAAAAACTCTTGGATGCTGTAACAAGCCATATTCAGCAATAACTGAAACACTGGTATTTTATCAACACTTCCTTGCTCATGAGTCCAAAGCAGAGTACCACAGGGGCTGCTATGAAGAAAATTACCTCCATCCCAGCCAGACCCAGTATGGGTGTCCAAGGTACATGGAGTATTGGATGGTGTTGGTGAAGAGATGGGCAGAGAGACAAGTCAGTTTCCTTTTGTCCCCAGTAAGTCTGCACCTATTGCTTGAAACAAATCAGGAAACTGTACAAAGCTGAAGGTAAATAAAACCACCCACAATCTCTTTGTGGCTTTTGCAAAAACTTTGGACTTACATTTGGGATCTGTTCTGTATTAAAACTGTTACTTGAACTGGAGGAAGTTCTGAAGAACATAATACTTGATCCTGAGTTTCAGGGAGGAGTGACTATCAGTCATCAGCCCTAGCAGGAATGGTATGATTATTCTGGAGATAGTGATTGTAACATTTTGATTGTTCTTGGTAAAACTTTGTGTTTATTGTTTTATTACGCTAATGCAGTTCTGGAGACAATTAGATTTAGAACTGGGAAACCAAAGACAACAATAGGTAATGATGCTTTCTTGTTCAAATGGTCACATTGTCTTTCTTCTTCAGCAAAAATCATTAAAAGCAGACCTGAAAAAAACCGACATTTTTCTTTGCATGTTCCTTAATAATTTAACAGTCAAGGTTCTTGGTCTCTTCTTATTTTCTATGAAACAGTTGAGGAGAATCCTTGCTCCTTTCAAGTTGTTATGCACATAAGATAATGGCATGAAGATTTAATGGTATCAGGCAGATCAGAACAAGATCCTAATTATGTGTTCTCATTCATCCTGTGGAGGTAGCCCCATTGCTGGTGGTCGTGTGGTTTGGGTGGACAGAGCTGCATCCTGAAAGTTTTCTTTCTCTGCTTCCCTTCCCCTCCAAATTATGAACATTTGAAAATTGAAATGCAGTCCTTCACAGAGAACTGAAATATAATTCTGTTCCACTCAAAGCTCAATTTCACTGTCAGAACACAATCACTTCCTGGCTCACGTATCTGCTTGAGGCAGATCCATTTGACAAAGGCATTTTTGTCACTTGAATTTGATATCATGAATCATTCCAGGACAACCCCCCATTACACAGCAGTGTACTTACATTTGAATCTACTTATTACTTTAATAATGCTTAACCTATTTTCTTTTTTTCAGCTTCAAAAGATACTTATCACAGGCCTTCCAGACCTAAAACATCACCCAGTCCACGTGTTCCTCCAACTAGAGCCAGTAAGTTCATCAATATTTTAGTGCATGAAAGTTTCATCACCTCAAAAATTTTCAAAACGGATGAGTTCTCTGAAGATACAGAGGTACTTATTCAATAGGCTGTGCTTCGCTGGCATAATCAAATTTTGCTGTACAGCTGTGTTGGAGCAAGATAATCAGCTGGATATTTATACATGTCAATGACACACGATGGAGATGTGTGGGTTAACACTCATCTTGAGCCCTTTCCCATGGGAAAATCTGCATCTTGGTTTGCTTAGAGTGTGACAGAAATAGTTTTATTTTTGAGTTTCTTCTTTAAAATTGGAAAATTGCAATACTTTCCTGTTCCCAAAACTTTGGAAATAGCTCTTTTAATTTGAAAATTAGATGTAAATTTCCATGTTTCTTCTGCTTTGACTACTTTGCTGGGGGTCTTTTTTGATTTTTTTTTTTTAAATGCAGAGTTGATTTAAATGAGCAGCAGATTTTTGGAATATTAAACACCTGAGAAGCACAACTAGGAAGTGTTAGAACTACAGCTGTTTACTCCGAGAAAGCTCTGTTTGTTATTGCTGTTAGGAGTAGAGAGTTCATCACTATAAAAGTCCCTTTGTCTTTAGTCTCTGCACTGGTATTATGTTGATTGAACTAACTGATCTCTTTGGGATTATTTTCAAATGACAGAAACAATTCCTAAAAAATTTCTTAGCAGAAAATGAATCTTCTGATTCATGAGAAAAATCAAAATACATATGTTGAATCATCATCCTCAACAATGTCTTCAAAACTGCACATCTTCACAGATCCAAGAATCATCATCCTCAATAACAAATTCAAACCTTTGCTCATTTCCACAGGTCAAAAAGAAAGTCGACGAGTCCCTTCCAAGCCCAGGGCATCACCAAGTCCAGATGCACCACACACAAAACCTGGTACAAATATTACTGTTTTGTTGTGCCTGAATATCCAAAGGTTCTTTTGGGTTGTCCTTCCTCACTGAATCCAGTGTTGATTAGCATTCCTTCATAATACAAATACATTCTCTGGTGATTATTAAATAGGTGTTTAAATGAAAACAGAGCTGATTTCTATTTTTAATGTCTGAGTTTTAGTAGTTGATTCTGCTTTTCAGCCACATGACATCTATCACTGATGAATAATTTGTGCAGCAGGGTAGACAATATACAAACATCATGAGCAGTTGGAAGAAATTACATTTCTTTCGTGCCTGTCAAAAGATGCTTAGAGGAGAACCTGTTTGAGGGCCTTCTAAATATCTCTAACTGAAACTACTCATAGGTTTATGTGACCTGGTAATGGAATTTCACCCTTAAAAATAAATTTGAATAGGGATTTACATACTAATGAACTGCCAAACCCCTGTAACTTCTAACAGTTCTGAGAGTGTCTATTGAACATTATTTTGAGTGAGAGTATACTCACTAATTTTACAAGGATTTTTTTTTTTAAGGAAAATAAAAAAGAATGTGTTCCAAATTGAAAATAAACCAGCCAAATTAAAGGGAGTATTTTTACCACTAAGTTATGCTCACCACTACCTCTGTATATCTTCTTGTTTTTATGAAGTTTTGGTAGATAGTATATTTGCAGTTGAACAACAAAAGACAGCAGCTGGTAAATTTCTTACCTTGAGCATGTCATTATTCTTTTTTACTGCTCCTTAGGCCAATGCTTATATATCATTAGTCTGGTTTTCACATAATCTGTTTGTGGTTTTGATTTGTGTTCTTTTCTGCTAATTGAACTACATTCTACTCTGTTGCAGGTATTTAAAGATTTCTAGCTGGTTTGTTGTCTTCACAGAAAATTTCTTTCTCTGTCACGCATGTTGTAATTTTCCTTTGACACTTGTAGGAGACCAGCACACCATGGGTATTGCAGTTATTTCCTTCTGAAATACAGAAGGATATGTATTCCCTGTAGCTGAGTTCTTTCAGATTTTGTTGCTTGACTCCAGATTTTGCTTACCTGATGAATTTTCCTCCCATGTTTTCTCTTGAATTCCTGTATGTATCTGACACTCAGTTTTTCAGGCTGTCATTCAGGGATTGTTTTTTTTCTAAGCATGAGACATGCAGTGCCTGTGCAACAGACCTAATTTTGTCAAAGTATAAACTCTTAAAACAGATCTTTTATTTCAGCTCTTAAAGAACCACAACACATTCCTTTTAAACCCAGAGCAACGCCCATCCCAGATGCTCCATACAGGAAGCCTGGTAAATTATCTGTTTTTTGTGAAGCTGCAGTGGATAATTGAACAATTGCTTTTGGGGTGGCAGTGGGGGGAATAGCCATCAGTGCATCTGCTGCTACCTGGTTCTTGTTCTAGGTTAAGAAACCTCTGCAGGGATGCAATTGAATCTGATGGAAACTTCAACAGTTCAAGAGTTTTTATATCTTATGCAGAAGAAATAGTATCAGCCCGTATGTTTTAACCAAGGATAAAAAGTTATTTGCAGCTTGTATCTGAGCAGGACATTCAGTAGTTTGCACCATGCTTTTGAAGCTCTTATGAGAGAAACCTTCTAACTCTGTTGCATTGCAGTTTCTTCATGCACACATTTTCACCCACATTAGAGTGAGGGTTCCCTTCAATTACATTTTGCTGAGGTGACTCCCCATGATAAATCCAACTGACCTAAGTAATATAATCGGTGATTTCACTGAAGGTTTGTTTCCTAACCATTAATTTCTGAGGGTAAATGCCTATTGCTCTTTTAAAACATCCCTTTCCTGTTGTATACAGTATAGTGCTGAAAAGTTTTTTAAGAAAAGGGGGAAAAGGAGATTCCTTTCATTATTCAGATAATTTGTTGACATTTTTCCCAACAGAGATTCTTCCAACCTTTGATGAACAAGATACTACTATGATTCCTCATATTCCTGAAAGAACAAAGACAACATTTGGTAACTTATTCATAACTATTTCATAAATAGTTATTTTATTTTCCACTTTTTGTTGAGAATATAATCTTAGGGAGAGCTCATTATGTTTTATTAAAAGCTAATGATGAAATTTTGCTCTACTTGTAGATACTCCCTTGCTCTTTGGTCTTGATAAGGGTAATAATGCATGAGCTCATTTGCTTTCAAAGGCTCCTTTCCTAATATTCTAGCTTTTCCAGTCAGGATGATGCAATTCCTCCGGATGTTATCTATTTTCCAGTAAAAGGGGACTTTATTTAAAGACCAGATAGTGATTCATCACAGAATATTCTGAGTTGGAAAGGACCCACAACGATCATCGAGTCCAGCACTGAAGCAAAGTGGCCCATCACAACCCTTACATCAGCACCACGCTCTAACCGAGTTAATCCTTTGTTCTTCATATGAATTGGGGATAATTTCATTCTGAAATACTTTTCTTATTCTTCTTCTTTACTCCTCATGGTTTAATATCACAGAAACAAATTCTAATGTATCAACAACAGCATAAAGTCTCCAGACCAGCTATGTGACCATCTAAATGCAAATCTGCTTGTTAAGACCATCCTCTCTGCTTACTTCTAGTTATCCATGTTGGGAAAACTTACTCACTTATATGAAATCTTAGCCAAGTGTTCTTCCTTCTTAACTTAATTGTCAGATGTGGGCCAAGGGTCACTGAATCCAAGCAGTATCCGGGAGCAGGAGCGCTGCTTGATCAATATTTCTTTGTTCAGTCAGTTTTCTGTCCCCAGTTGCAGAGACAGACCTTGACTGTAATTTTCTGAGAATGACATATTAATTGGCATTTTATGATCTTCAAACTATGTTTCGCTTCTTTTTGAGAAGAAGAAATTAAAACCGCTTTTAAACATGTTTCTGTTTCAATATCTATTCCCTGTATGCAATGATACTTAGGTTAGTTTTCAGTCAGTATCTGTTCCTCTAGCTTTATGAAATATGCCTTGTTGTAAACATCTGAGTTATCTGAGTAATATTCACATGCTTAAAAAGTTTTGTCAGAGCATGGGGGATGAAAACTGCACAGGCTAAGACAGATCATTCTGGACCTCTCACATTGGTGTGGACCACACCAAAGTGCTAAGATAATCTTTTCCAATAAATGATTCCTATTTTTCCTTACAAGTGTTTTTTTATCTGAATAGTATAAAGATCACAATATTAAATCATCCCCACATAAGAACAAAATAATTTAATTTAAAAATAAAGTTTGACACAAATGCTCTGGTGAGAAAGAAATCCTGCCCTCAGATACTCATGTGTGGCAGGTGACGAAGACACAAATTACTACTGTCTGGTTTTGTCCTATTACAATATGATGATGTAAATGACTATATTTTAGACTGCTTGATGCAAAGCTATAAATTTGCATATATTTTTTCGAAGTCTTCTTGTGTGAGTGGCTATTTAACTTGCTTTCCTCTCTTTGCAGGAATCCCAACTTTCAGCTTTATTCTTACATTATTTGCTATATTCCAGATCAGATCATACTTATGTTCTTTGTATGCTCTGAAAAGCAGTTCATTTTTTCAATTATTATGGGCACCGTTTTTTTTATTCCAGCTCCAACTGAAAAACAGTTCATTCATCCCAAAAGAAAAACAACTGAAAGACCAAGATTCCCATACACCAAACCTGGTAATGGAGTCATTCTTTTAATTTTGTGTTTAATCGTTCTTTCCCCAGGATTCAAGTTTTGTGCTACCTAATGCAATTATTTGTAGCCAGTTTTGTGGTGAAATAAATGCATTGCACTTCAGATAATCAATCCAAAATAAGCCAAACCTACACTGCAAATAATAGTGAGATGTGTATAATATATATAATGGTTTTCCTCTGTCTATTACGCATAGCAAATGTTGACTGACCCGTAGTAATGTGGGTATTGACAAATTTCAACAGCTGGGCAGACTGAGTTCTCTGTGATTACTTCCTTGCAATCTTGGGTGTTCCTCTGTGAGCACTTTTTATTAATCATTTCTTAAAATGCAACAATGTGCTTTACAATGTGCTTGCTACAATTAGTAACAGTCATTATCTGCTGTGCTGAAATGAAAGCAGCTTTAAAAACAGTTGTGGAGGGCTGTGTGGCTTCCCATTTTTGGTATAAATGTAAACCAGAAGTTAATAGATCTGTCAGTATTTGATTTTCAAGATATTCTACTACTCCTTAGTTTAGGACATTTTGCAGGTTTTAGCAAATGCTGCTTTGTTTGGATTATAGATAAATATTCTAAGATTTTTCACATTTTCTCCTTAACAGCAATATATCCGACAACTCCACAACCGATTATTACAAAATCTTCTACTACCACTGATCATTCAAGGGCAACAATGGGTAAATAAGTTTCCTTAATGTTTAGATGCAGGTATTTCTAATTTTTCAGTGGAGAAACTTCTAGAGAACATGCTCCAATGTGATATTTATAAAACACCCTTCCGCTATCCTTCATTCTGCTGCGACATGCATGTATCTTACCACAGAGGATTCTCATTTCTATTTTTTCAAGTAAAGCAAAAATAGCCTACAGCTTATGTCTGGTCAGAAGTCTGTGTTTGTCAGATCTCCAACCAAAATCAGTGGCCTAATTTTTCTTTTAGAGCGAGAATTTTAGCCAATAACTCAACTTATCCTACAGCACACTGCTGGGACTTTTCTGTGTTTTGGCTAGTCATTTTATTTCAGGTTCCAGAAAGCCATGGAATTGTTATTGTCTTTTTTTTCAGGCATTTGAGGCATGCATTTTCTGTGGGCTAAATATGGCATTGGATCATGAGTCCTGAAGAATACAATAATAATCTTTTTCCTTTTCTTTCAGCTCCAAAAGAAACACTGCTCATTCCTTCCAAACCAAAAACATCTGTTGGGCCAGAAGCACCACAAACTAAACCTGGTAATTTACAGTTTGTAACTTTAGAAGTGTTACTGTGGCACTGCCTTAGTTATGTTTCTGCTGTCACTGAGTTTTGCGGTCATGGGACATGCATAATAAGTAGACAGAAATTTATGTCATTGTTCAGCCGAGAATTTGTTTATAAATTATCTCAAAATGAATGTCCAAGAATTGGATCAATTTCCATGGAAAGCAGTTGGATGGGTTTAGTAGCCATCAAAAATGTGAGAAATTCAATTAATTTTAATAAAAATATATTTCTGCACTCATATTTAAAAAGTTCTTTTCTTTTGGGGAATTTTATTATTCTAAATACATTTGATTCGATTTCTCAAGTACTTTTGAAAATCAGGTTACAGAGTCTCAGACCAAGCTATTTACGTGCTAAGAGTAGAAGTTCCTTCAATACCAGTGATTTTTGCAGTAACCATGGTAGATTCAGGGATGCGCAATTATAGTGAACGGTGGTGATATCTCAGCTTTACCATGGGGGAATCTATTTCAATAATAAGTGCTAAGGAGGAAGGGAACAGGAGAAAAATGCAGTTAGGTGAGGAGAGACTGCATGTCTACACCAGCTGCTGATCTTACTCCTCCCTGGTCTAACTTCTGAACTGATAAAATTTTAGTCTGAGACAAATAGCTTACTAAATAATTTAGTAATTTCCCCTTCACTTCTTTCTCCTTGTCTATTTTATATGGCCAAAAAGATATCAAGCAGAGACCCTATTCATTCGAGAACTGTTATCTATCTATATATATGCACCATGTACATATATATTACTGTGTACATCAAACTGAACAGTCCGGGAAAAGGATATCTTTTCTAAATACCTTACTTTGTTCAATAGCCAAGCTAGATTCTAGGTCTCAGCTTAACAGGAGCTATTTCCAACCATGTCATAGTTGCCAAGTGCCATCTTTTGGTACCACTAAAAATTTGGGTTTAGGGAAAGAATTTTAGAGAATTTAGAAGCTTATTTTTTTCTTTTGAAGTTTAAATCATTATAATGGTGTATATGCAAAACAAGCTAGTGGTAGGAAAAACTGTTATCAAATGTTTACTGTTAGATATAAATGGCACTTTTTAGCCACTGCTCCTTATGTAGGTATATTATGTAGGGTATTTTCCAGCTTCCATATTTTAACCTTGAAAGATGAAGAGCCATGTAGTGTGTGCCTCTGCCTGCCTATCTGTCCTTTTCATCCAGTAACTTAGGAACCTTCCAATTAATTCATTCAAATTTGAGTGAGGTCTGAAAAACAAATACATTACTAAAAACTTCTGGAATTTATTTTGAGAAGTGTAAGTTAATATAATATGAGAAAGACCAAAGACTGTCAGAACTCCAGGTTTAGGGCAAGTGTTCTGAAGTTAGTGGGGGCCCAGCAGAATAGTTGCACTGTCTGGTTGTCAGCATGAAAACACATCCAGACTAATCAGAATGTGTCTGTCTCGAGTCTGTTAAAATAGTCCTAGCAGATGTGCAGATAGGTTTTTAGGAAACAATGGAGACAGATCCTTCATGAAATCCAACTTTTTTAATTTCCCTTCTCACAGAACAAATGGTTTATTTTTTATAGCTCCAAGGGCAACACACCTGGGATCAATTAACCTTGTAACAGTTCATGTTGTTGATGGGTCCAAAATACCTTTGGGTAATAAGAATATTACATCAGTTTATTTTTCATCAGTCTTTACTTTCTCTGCTTTTGCTATATCGCTAAACCTACACTTTAATCAACAGAAATAACTTAATATCTTTGTCATGCTCATTTCTTAGTTACTTTACAGTCCAGTGCATGTACAAATTGTGGCTGGCTTTAATTTTCCAGCCATTTTTCTTCTTCATGCAATTCTTTATAGAAATAAGTCCTACATGTACAAGGCTGGGGAGTCATGTAAAAAGGCAGTGCCTTATCATCTCTCCTGATTTTGTCTGACTTACTAATGATATATATCCTACCAGACTTGAAAAGTCTTTTACATGTATAAAAGCATGATTTTTCAGCCAGATTTCTAGTATTGACTCTTTTGTTTATGATCTGCACAGACTGTTTGAATTTCCTTTCCACCTGTGATGTCTTATGTTTAAAAAGAAATTATTTGCATTTGATAAGCAGTAATATGTTCATTTTCAGTTCCCAATGAAACATACCACATTTCACCCAGGCCCAAAATTGGTCAAGCAACTGAAATTCCTTGGTTCGATACAGGTAATTTTTAAAGATATTCTAAAGTTGTTATATTGAGAGTCTGTAGATCTTAAGTGAAATCAGCACAGTTTAATGGTCTGTTTCAAATAGGTAATATGAAAATTTATTCTTCCCTATATAAAATATTATAGTTTATTTCTCTGAAAATGGGATTTGCTCAGTATTGCCTCAAATATCAAAGATTATATGAAGTTTTTAAACAGTATTAGAGCTGTGTATTGGATACTCATGTGTGTAGTGTTGCAAACATTGATGTAACTGAATTCCAACTTTTTCCTTACAAAATCTAAATCTGCAAATCTTCCCCAATCTAAATGTCAAAAATGAGTACTGTGTTCTGGCCTGCATAAGTATTTTCTCTGATGCTTTGGAAAGGCTGGATTAGGTGCAATGGGTTGGGCGTTTATTTGTCTTGAATATCAAATAGCCAGCTCTACTTAAAAACACTGATTTACAGACATTGCTAATTGGGCACAAGATAATAGTGACTGTGCTTATGCTTTCAACTTCCAGTGTGATTTTCACAGCTCCTATAACATCCAGAGTAGCAAAATTATTTTGTAAGTGAAAGGCAACAATAAAAAAGGTTGAGGGCTTCTGATTTCAACCTTGCTGATGACACTGTGCTCCAGCTGCCATGCACAGTGTCTGCACTAAATGCTCCCAGTTGTTTCCTCAGCACTATTTTAATGTTTCATAGTTTTATCTAAGTCTTTGGTTTGGGGGGGTTCCGTTTGGTGTTTTATTTTGAGGATTTTTGTTTGTTTGTTTTTTACAGAACCTAATTAAATGTCTTAAGGCCATGGATACCTTGCAGAGCTAACTCTGTATCCATATACAGTTGGGTAACTGGCTGTAAATATTTTACATCTTTTTCCTAAACCTACATATGAATGTAACTGGTCAGACTGCATGATGGAGTCATCTGGCCACTAAAGAAACTAGCATTTTCCACATGCATTTTGGATTAGAACTCATAGAACTCTCATATGTCCATTTTGCTGTATCACATTGGTGCATGGACCTTTTTGTCTGGCAAATCGCACTGCACTGTCCATGTTCTTTCACACACAGCATTGAAACAGGACCTTCTTTCTTTTAGCACCTCACAAAACTCGTCTCACCTCTGCAAGACCAAAGCCATCGGATAAATCACAGACCAGACCCGGTAATTGTTTATTCAGTCTGGGATGGGAAGGAGGTTAAATAGTTAGCTAATTTCATCTATTCTTAGTGGAATTTGAAGTATTACTGGGAGGAAGAAAAGGGGGTATTTTTCAATCAGTTAATTAGTCTACTGGTAAAGCCTTTCCAAATAAGGAAAAAAGAAAGGAAAATAAACCAAAACTATGTGTGTCATCACAGCAGGTGTTGCTACTTCTTCTCTAGTGTAGAATCTTGGCAACACATGGAAATCTGTTGGGTATTCTTCTCATGGACCTTCTTTCTTCTTTCTTTCTTTTTTCTTTTTTCTTCATTTGAAATTCTCTTACAGCTTTTATTAGAACCACACTAGCACCAGCCAGAACAAGAGCACCTGGATTGCCAAAGTGGATTGTGCCAACAACAGGTAGAGTTTTGAGTTTGGGGTGGTTTTTTAAAATTTATCAATAAAAGCCTGGAATTTGACTTCCCCAAGTCATCTTGAGCCCTGCAAAATATCTCATTGTGTTTTATTACAGAATTTAATTCCTCAGAGTGCCTTGTGTAATTGCTTCTACTTATCTTGTTTTGTAATTCCTGAGAATGATTATGAAATTATATTAGCACTCAGTCTGTGTAAATTTACAGATTGATTATTGTGTGGCTACTGCTTACTAATATTTTCTAGATGTAAGGTCCACAATAATTACTGGAAAATGCTTAATTGAAAAGGGTCACCCACCCATTTGTTTGAGTCCAAGTCAGGAGGCTTGGTAGGGAAGCCTTAAAGCCAAGTAGCATGCTGGTTACTCTCTATGCATGTGGCGTGTTCGCAGCAGACCTACTCACATTCAGACCATGCAGTATTGGGACTGTGCAGTATTCAGGCTTGGATACTTCAGCACCAAAAAATTCCATGTTGGTGGATGGCAGACCACAATGAGCACTCCAATTTCCATACCCTTAAACAAGCAGATAACAAACGTCCCTAACAACAAATATTTATTAAAAGTGCAAGTCTGGTTGGGGGAAAAATAATTTATCCTTTTTTTTAGTTGTACTTGATTTTTCCATCCAATCAACGTAGTATCTTCAATGCGAATTCATAATGAATCCATACTTTTTTATTTCATAGAAAATTAATTTATTATATCAGTACAAATAGGGGGATTTATTTTTTTTTTATTACAGCCATTGGTTAATTAAATATATAATTTTGGGATTCTTCATCAACAATTCAAGTTTAAAATAATAAATAAATAGATAAATAATTTTTATCTTCAAGGCAAACTTTTGCCTGACCATCCACTAAAAGTGCTGTTGTCCAATATTATTGCTGCCTGCTGTTACTACTTCTATGCTAGCTAGATTAGGATAGCCTGAGGGATATTCCATTTATTCTAAATATTTTTGCCTGTGTAATATTTCTTTGTGGTATATTTGGCAATTTAATACGTGTTGCTCATCCTAGAATGGCTTGAGCTATTCATTCCTGTACATTTTCACAAGCCCACCATGTTGTTAGAAATCATCTCGGAAGAGATGGTTGTATATTTAACTTGGATTAAATTTAACCTGTTTAGAATATGGCATATATTTCTGTATTACATATGGAGTGAATGCCTTCATTAGAGGTATGTGTTCTTTGACCTTGCATTGTCCTCCTGGTAAATTAAATGGGGCCATCAAATTCCAGGACATCAGAGCCAGTTAAAGCATTAAGCGTCCGATTTGTGGGTCAAAAAGTTTTGTTCACTTGTGCTGTAAATCACCTTACAATGAGCTTTCTGATGTCTGATTGCTGGAATAAGAGAATGCACACAGGTGTCCAGGAGTGATCACATTATGAAATTATGCACAAACACACAATTACATTGTACAGAACACTGAGCTTTTCTTCCCTATGGTCATAAGCTTGGCAGAGGTATTGGTAGGTTATAAAAATACTAGCAAAAATTAATACATGCTAAGTAAATCAGTAGTATAAACATAATAGTAGTAAACTGTTACATGTAGTTTTTTGTGCCTAATGCTGCTAAGATATCATTTTAAGCAATCACATTGTAAGTGGTTCTCTTGGTGTGCCCACCATTTGTTATTATTTCCATGTCTGTTGCCAGGAAGAATTAGAGTTTCATTGTGGTAGATGGTGTCAAAAGTCACCACAAAACTACTCTCTACTGTGCATGCTATGTGTACTCACTGTCAAATAAATACCTTCTTTTAGAATTCTTCTGAAAAATTATATTTCTAGTAGTGGTTTCCATTGCCAGGTTAAAAATACAGTAATTTCATGATTATAAGCCGCACCTTTTTCATTGAAGAATCCAGCCTACCCAGTAGTGCGGCTTATATTCAGGTGCAGCTTATCTATGGACAAATCCCAGTGAAATGCCAACCCGGAAGTGAGAGCTGGCCAGGGAGGGCGCCTGGGGCTACCTTTAAAGGCTTCGCTGGTCTATGAAAACTGTTGCAACTTGAGTACCTGACACCAAACCCAGCTGGCAGTGATTGTGTTACTAATTTGTTACTTTGTTACACATGGATCCTAGCTTAAAAAAAATAAAATAAAATAAAATAAATGCGGCTTATATTCAGGTGCGGCTTATATATGGACAAATCCCATGGTCTGCCCGGCTACCGGGAGATGCGGCTTATAATCAGGTGTGGCTTATAATCATGAAATTACTGTAAGTATATTTTTTCTCTAAAAGAAACATTCTGTAGATGTCTCTTAGCTAAATTTTGTGTCAGTCCAAATGAGCCCTTGAAATCAAACTTGGTATCCAAAGTACCAAAGGTCTGACCTTTGTTATCGCTTCCCCACTTCTTTGTACCTCCAACCCCACTGCCACAACAACTCATTGACACCTTTCTGTGAGTCTGCACCGTTCTTCTGAGAAGTGTAAGAGAAATCACCAATGAATTTATGACATCTTGAGAGGGGACTGAAGCTTGTCACAACCTTTCAGTCAGTACTTTTCTTGATGATCAGTAAGTGAAATCCCAAATCATCACAGTATTTTGCCAGTGTCTGAGACACAAGGCTGACTGTGCCCACAAAAATTAATTTGCACGTAAGAATTCAGGTAACTAAGTAAAGAAATCTGTATCTCTCCCAAGCAATGTGCAATTAATTATCTATTGTGCAAAAATGACTTAGGAAAGAACTCTATAGCCTGGAACCCTAAATCTTACCCGTTGAGCAAAGACAAAAGAGTTTCTTTTTAAGTATTTTCAGTGGTTTGGTTATCAAAATCCTGAACTTTTGATCTAAGATGATCAGAATTTTTAACTTGGCTGTTAGGAATATGCTGTATACGTAGCAATATGTTTTCAGACTTATCTTTAGACATTACATCACTTATTCTTGAATATTCTGTTCTTTGAACACCCGTTCAGATCTTTTAATTCCTTGCTGGACTTTGCTGGACTGGCTGTTGAGTGTACTCAATTTCTTCTTCCTGACTGGGCTCATTAGTCTCAGTGCAAAGATGTTTCACCCCATGCAGAGACTGCTTGGCAGCTTCAGGGCCCAGATGATAAGCAATGGAATTTGTTTTTCCAGCACTGGCACATAGGATTGTGGCTGATTTCCTGGCAGGCTTTTCAGTCTCCTGGCCAGCTGTAATGCCAGGTGGTAAACTTGACTCTGGAAAAGAGGCAGGGATTGCTTCCTCATGACTAGCATTCCTTTTCGTTTTTTGCCGTGTTTTAGTCATTTTCTCTAGAATACTGTTTTATTCAGATGGCTTTTCATGTCAGTGTATGGGACTTACCTTACTGGGTTGTTTTTTAATTTAATCCTAACCACATAAATACTGCTCCTGATCTACTGAGCTTCCTGACAAATGTCAGCAAACAAACTTTGAGCAACATTTACATTTCCCTTGTGTAATGGCGGCATATATGGTTTTCATTAAGATGGTCATTAATTTTGTGTTCTATTTTCTTTCTAATTTTTAAACTTTGTGTGCATAGTCAAGTTCCAGAGGAACTCTTGTTTAAAGGTATTTCAGTTTATTTTATCAAAGACACTTTTTCCATTATTTCCCTTAAAATTATCCACCCTTCTAAGTGTAGTGTTCCTATAATTAAAGAGAGAGTTTAGTTTAAACATGTCCCAGACCCCATGAATGTTTCCAGGAAAAAATATAGAATTAAAAGAAGACACAAAGACATATGCAAGTAATAGATCTATTGTCAATTCTGTTAAAAGTTTGGATGAATGTGGTAAGTGCTTTTAATAAGCAAGTTACATTAGGTAGAATAAGGCAAATGCTATGACAAATGCAACAAAATTTGGTTGTGCGGGTACCTCATGTTGAAAACTTTTATGTAACTTTGAAGTGTATTAAAATACTCAAAACAGGAGATTTTGTCAACATGAAAGTATTGGGGTTTGAAACTTTGACTTATTTTTCATTACTACTTTACATATTGCAGAACAGCAGTGCATGTTTCTGAAAAGAAAAAAAAAAAATTACTTCTTCCGTATATAATATTTTGTTAATTCTCAGCTGATATAACTCAGAAAAGATTATAATTCTAAATTAGATTCCAAGAAGCAGGCTAGAGATAGGTTTTTCAGTAGAGACTGTAACATGCAGAACTAATTCAAACTTGTAATATACCCTTGGGTGATTTAGTGTGAATTAGTCAATGTGTGACCACAATTTGTGGATACAGTCACTGAAAGGTGAGCTGAGAAATCAGACATGCTCTAACTATTCTTCATGCTGTACAAGATCATTTTTAGTTTTTTGAGTCTGGTGCTGGTCTTCTCCTGCCTTTTCTTACTTGAACATCATTCACATGAAACATTGATTATCACTCTGGTGCTCTGTACAGATCTAATTAATTGTTTTACTTACCTGAAAACAAATTGCTGTTATATAAAACCGTATGATGTGTTCAGGTATTTTAGACACAGGGACCAGGTCATCTGCATCCTGTTCCCAGCCTGCTGCAAGTCTTACTCCCATCTTACTTTAATCTTCAATAAAATATTTATCATATATGGACTGTAGATTTGTAAGGAACGTGCAACAAAAATGGTCAATCAGTAAAGTAGTTGAAAAATTATCTGCTTCATACCATTAAATACTAATGAAATATCAAAATAACTTGAGAACCAGATTGTAAATCTATGAAATCTTTAGCTGAAGTGATTAGATCATGTTGGAACAGGGTTGGAATTTGATAATTAAAGTAATATTGAGATTTATATTTATTTAAATATATCAAATTTTAGGGGGTTTTGTCTTACATCATGTGCAAGGGTACAGGCAGTTTTTTCCCACAGACAGGATGAAGTTGCAACGCATCTTGCTTTACATACAATTTTTATAAAGAAAATGTAATTAATTTGTGTAGAGAAAGCATGTTAATTTAGTAGTCTAGCTGTCCTATAAATACCAGCAGGTGAAGCAGTTGTTCTGTACCAGGAGTTGTGTTGATCTTTGAATGCCACTTACTTTTCTTAAAATGTGTTTATATAACTTTTAAGTAGGGCTTTCTCTCATATACAAACTGGATGTTGTGCATACTTTATCTCATGTAGTCCAAATATAGTGAATATATTTGGTCCTGGATTGCTCTAACCATTTAATATGGAAGATGACCAGAGATCTTACTATGGGGAGGAGAACTTTGCCCTTTGCAAGAATCAATGGACATTTTATTCTTTACTAGAATGTTCTCTCTACTCATTTTTCCATGTAGAATCTTGGTTTAACTCATCTGTTACCTCTTCATCTTATTAATTTGCTCTTTCCAAATATACTTTACTCGAGGAATGTTTAAAATTAAACTGCAGACTTTGTAGGACCAGATTACTTTGTGCTTACTTGAATAAGAAGATAATGAATATCATGAAGTTATCAGTAAAAACATAGATGGGCCACACGTTGTTTTCACACATCATGTCAGCTGGAGTTTGAAGATATTCAATTTACAACTATTCTAAGACTTGGTGCCACACTGTAGATACTTATTTCATTTCCTTTTTTTCACAGATTACCTTTATACACCTGAGGCTACTGCCAGACCAATTGACATGGGTGTCAAAAGACCTCCAGAATATGTTGACACCTGGCAAAAGCCAATTTCTGGTAAGGTTGATCAAAGCAGACAATAAAGCAATTTTTTACAGTTGTTTATAAAAATAAAAATGCTGCCTTTTCTGCACACAAAGCACCTCCACTGAGAAGAAGAAATAATTCTTAATCATCCTCATCAATACACATTCCTATGGCTTCAGGATGCTACTAAAAGAGATAAAAATAAGAATTTATAGCCACTGCTTAGTCACTTGCGTATGCTTAGTCACTACCTATGGTAGGAATTTTCACCACCATAGTTATATCCTTATGATCTAACAGCCACAATCCTGTAAGCACTGACATTTTTCATGCTAATATTTTAGCATTTCTACATAGCAAAGTTGAATAAAGTAAAAGCATAACCAACTTGTACTCCCACATATAAGGAAGTTTTGTTGACAATTGGTATTGTTGGGAAAATTAGAATGTTAGGCTTGAAGAAAAATAATAGTGTGGAGTAGATCAGGTTACAGGTTTTTTACATGTGCAATACAAGACTTGTAAGGTTTACTCTTCTAGCAAGTCTTGCAATCATATTTTCAAAACAATCAAAATATTTTAACTGAAACATACATACAACAGGTAAATACCCTCTTGTGTAAAGAATTTCTCTGTTTCATAAACATAACCAAGTACTGAATTTGCTTTAGCTGTGGGGTTTGTTTTGGATTTTTTCTGACATGAGGAAATGTCTGAAAATGAAACATTTTTTTGTTTTACTCCTGGATTTACTATTCAGCTGCAGATGTTCTTTTTAGGTAGCTTCTCCTTTGAGAACATATTACTAGATTTTAAAACACTATTTTATAAACCGCTATTTGTTCCCAATCCCTGTTGAATTTCCTTTGCACCTAATATACCTCTACAAAGATAGGAGCCTATCTTGAGGCCCAGGTTCTGCTGTTTTATCATTTTAAAGTTTATTCAGTCTGACCACTGTCCTTTGCAAAGATTAAGTCTAGCGTGATTAGTAGCAGCTGAAGGCAAAGTGTGAACTGAAAGCAAGGATGATGCTCTTCACTTTTTGTTACTGAGTGTCAGGCAGTAGTGTTTCCTTATGTAAATCCAGCTTGTGATTTGTAGAGACCTGAAGGGTTTTACAGATAGATTTGTAGGGACACTAAGACTGACTTTTACTCACTGTATGACATTTGATGTCCGAGGTTAAGCTTTTAGAGCTTCAATACCTTGAACTGCAGTGAAAAAAGGCAGTTGGGTATGGTTGTGAAATTAGCTACTACTGTTTCATAATTTTCTTGTATAACTGCAATCTCAGCTCACTTCATGAGACCTTAATATGTACAGTAATTTCACAATTATAAGCCGCACCTGAATATAAGCCGCACCATTTTTTATTTTTTTTTAAAGCTAGGATCCATGTGTAACAAAGTAACAAATTAGTAACAGAATCGCTGCCAACTGGGTTTGGTGTCAGGTGCTCAAGTTGCAACAGTTTTCATAGACCACCAAAGCCTTTAAAGGCAGCCCCAGGTACCCTCCCCGGCTGGCTCTCGCTTCTGGGTTGGCATTTCACTGGGATTTGTCCATAGATAAGCCGCACCTGAATATAAGCCGCACTACTGGGGTAGCCTGGATTCTTCAATGAAAAAGGTGCGGCTTATAATCATGAAACTACTGTATATCAAAATTCACTGAATCATAGAATGGTTTGGGTAAGAAGGAACCTTTAAAGATCAAGCTGTTCCACCTCACCTGTTCAGAAAAACTTGCCAGAGACCACTAGAAAGTCAATACTTGCACATTTTTACTTCATAAGTATCTTGGACAGTCCCTTCTCTAAAAATGGGCAGGGGAAAAGTAATGATGAATACTACCATATAGTAATATCTAGGGTATGATGACATATATGCAAAAAATTATTATACTTTTTCAGGCATTAAGTATATTTTTTTCATCTCCAACTGGAGATTAAGAATGGCTGTGAAACCTACAGATCATATTTTCAAAAACCACCACATCCTCCTAAATTAGAGCATTATTTTCTGTCTGTATCTGAGGGATTAAAAAAAAAAATCCAAAACAAAACCCAACTGTTTTATAAGTGTCTACAAGAGTCCAAAAACAAAAAGAAAAGAGAGATATGGAGATATTCCTGTTTATATTCTGTCAGTATTTCCAAAAAAGTTTTTAGATTTGCTTCCTTCTCACCCACAATCTCTCTATTTATAGGGGAACCTAAGATCTGATACATAGGACCTGAGGTACCCAATGGAGCCAGTAATTCAGTATCAGGCAACATGCATAGTTGTTGACATTGGCAGCCTTATGAGAATTATATTACTCTTGAGGGTTTTCTCCTTTTACGTACAAAAAGGCTTTTGTTACATAAATCTGTTGCACATATCTCCTGGATTTTCTTAAGGAAAGAAGGGCAAAGGTGAATAGTGGAACATAATCTTTTCCTTTGCCTTTTCCTTTGTATAATAAAATCCTTCATAATTTTCTGGAAAATACAAGTATGAATTAAGGGGCTTAGGTTTGCCTTTTAGACCTCACTGTCAAAGGACATTGTCAGATAAATTTAATGGGTACTGGCTGGTACTGCACACTGAAATAACCAAGTTGAGTGCATCAGAAATTTCTACAACAGTAATTGTCTTTAGCCGTGTCAGTATATGAGGTGACAGTAACTTTTTTCAGTTTTGAATGGCATAGAATAAAGTGTTCCTAAGGATGATTTCATTCTCTTACGTCTTTTGCTTCAAGCTGAGGGTGGCCAGTTGTATTAGTCAGAAAGTACAAGAGGTCAGAAATTTTGTGAGTAGGATACTGAAGATGTTTCCTTGCACGTGTAGGTGGTGTTTGTTGTGTGAAGATGTATCCATTTGAATGCCAAAAAATTACTGTTGACAAAAATGAATACACAGAAAGTGAATCACTGAAACACGTGTACAAAATCCCAAAGGACCTGTATTTTTTCAGTGTGAACTTAGTTTTAAACTTCATGGCACACAGTTCTCAGAGAATTTAAGGCTGAAAATACAATTCAGATCAGCTCCTAATCTCATCTCCACTTCTGATATTAAATCATTAATGAAACATGGCTTGAGAAGTCAGAATATAATTTCTAGTGTGTTTCTGATTTTATGGAATTTGAGGCTAAATAATTAATAATGCTGTCTTGTAATATTCAGTGACTGCATCACCTGGCCCTCAGTACCCTCCTATACCTCCTGCCAGGCCTACACAAATGAGAAGAAAACCTCTGCCTCCCAACACCGTGACTGGTAAACCAGGGAGTCCAGGTATTTCAGCCTTTTCAGCATAAATATTTTATTGTGTGTGAGATTATACTGGCTAGAAGGCTATGGGAGAATTCTATACCATAGATTTCCTTGATCTATGGTATCTATAGAAACTAATCTTTTGGAGCACACAGGCTTTGTCTTTTGTCTTTGTACAAAAACCATTTCCTTTTTTTCCCCTAACCTAGTTATATTGAAAGTATGCCTAGTAAGGGAGCAGAAAGCGAAATAGCACACTCCAGGTTATCCTTTAAGAAAGTCAACCTTAACAATGTTTCATGTCTACTAATATCATCTTTTGCTATTTAATGTGCATGTTGTATGGGAGATAGTGACTACTGTGCTTCAAAGCCTAGCTGGTTATTTGTTACAGAATTCCTCACATGTGTGGTACATCCATTAACCACTGCACAAACTGAGCCAACAGTCACCCAGACAGCTGCACTGGGAGGTAGAGCAAGCTGAGTTGTTTCATGTGCAGAGATTAGCTTGATTATTGTGCTAAAGTATTCTAGCTTCTCACTAAGAGCACATAGAGACTTTCACCTTTCCTATTTTATTTTAAGATTATCCTGAACCAGGTATTCAGTATCCACATGGATGTTTTGTCAGTAGATTCTAAGAATCCTTAGGCTTACATTATCCCTCATAGTCAGAAACTATCATCTCCTTAAGCTTAGCATCATGGCAGCTTCTTTCTTCTTCATATTGATCTCTGTAGTTCCTTGGAATTATAAGGGTCTTATATATAAGACTATACAACTAATGTGAATACAGTATTACTGGATTTCCTGTTGTCGGGGTTTTTTGTTTATTTCATTTGAGAGTTTGTGTGCTATTAAGGTGCTAAAGACCTAAATAATACTACAGTATTTTGTGTGGCAGATGAGTAGCAAGAATCTTCAAGCTGGATGAGGCAACCTATATACTTCTTTATCAGCAGTGCCAAGACTGAAATGCTGTGTCTGTACTTGTTGATGCGTGGTGTTTCCTTAGTAATATATCCAAGAAAACAGAAGATGTCATCAGTCTAAGACCTGATATATTTTCTTTTGCCTGGGTTGGGCTCTATACTAATACTCTCCACTAAGTGTCTAATTAATTTACCAGTGTTTTGAATTTTCAACCTTTTTCCTTACAGTGGAAGCCAGGTTATGTGGTAGTCAGCATTTGCCATACCTTCCTAGGCTTTCAAGATGGAATAAATTGGTTAAATGATCTGATTCTTCCTTGTGGAGACAGAAGATCTTATTTCTTCTGTGTTTCCTAGTGTTTTATCCAGCTTAATTTTAAACATTGCAATTTTGTTTCTTCTGGTTCTCTGGAGAGACAGTTCCACTGTACTGGAAACAGGAAAAATTTGCCTCAATGTTCTTCTTGGATTTTCCCTGTCAGAATTCTGTCCTCTTTCTCATTAACACTGTGATTAATTTCTTACTTGCAACTTTCTAACTCATCCAGTGGATATTATGGAAAGGTTTCTATGCAGACATTAAAAGTCTCCTGAATTGGAAAAAAAAAGGAAATAAGAGTTCCAGGAACTTTGTGAAACTGAGCTCTAATGACAATCTTTCAGATTTCCACTTTATTAAGAAAATCAGTAGAAAGTAGGGGGTTTTGTTGCCTTAAACTTGGCTCACCAGAGTTCTGCCTTCAGTTGCCATGTTCTGCATCATATGTGATGAGGAGGTAACTACATTATGTAATTATTGACTCTTCAGGATTGAGATTTCACTGTCATATAATGGTTATCTGGGAATACCTGCATGGTTTATGAATTTAATTCTTGTCTTTTACAGCTATTATGCAAGAAATCAAGACCTTTACCATGGATTGTTTGCCTCTTAGAAACCTGTTTTCTTTATTAGGTGGTAACAGCTGAAGAATAAAAGCAATGCCACATAATCTAAAATACTTTTTAAAAATAGCTGTTTAATTATAGGTGATAATATTGCCTCTATCAGTCAGTTTCTGTCCAGATTTATGCAACTTACTACAAAAATGTGTTCAGCAAGAAAACCTTTCTTCTTGAGTGATATAGTGCTATAAATATTCAAAATGCTGGACTTGGCTGCATTTTCTTTGCTTTTATTTGAAGTGTATCTTAATTTCATGTAGTGGGAGCTCCAGTACTGTTCTGTGGTTAATCTCTTAATGCAGACCACAGTTAAGGATTTGGTGTTTATCACTATAAATGTTCCAGCACCCCCTTGCTAGTGTGTGTGCTGTATTGAGAGCAGAAATTAATCTTACCTATATTTGAGGGAAGTATTCAAGTTTCATTTGCTGATTTCAGCTACTGTATCTTGAAACTCTGTAAGAAATGTGCTCTTTCTTTGAGAAGCAGAATGTCAGTTCTGGTCATTTTTCATCCTTTTATCAGTCTGTGTAGGATGGTTCTGTGCACTAAACCAGGTCACATTCTAGCTGACTAAAGTCCTCCAAGACAACCTCAAAGTAGCAAAGAATTTTCTTACTGGGTTTCAGGATTAGGTTACATTTGCAGCTAGTACAGTTCAGAACTTTCCTAAATCCAGCTGAGGAATTACAATAATTTCACAATTATAAGC
>VRYO01001681.1:4977282-4996894 GCA_009812075.1 Sialia sialis | reverse complement strand
TTGTTGCATGAAGCAGTTGTCACAAAACTGAGTTATCTTAGAAAATCAGAAAACTGTTTGACTCCTTCAAATGCTGAATGTCTTGTTGCTACAAGTCCCTCCATCTGTCACTGTAGCTAAGCCTGCTGGACCAACATCACCTGTGAGGACAGGAACATTGTATAAGACACCAACAGCTTTTGCAACTCCAGAGTACTATGGTGAGCATATTACAAACAGTTCTGGTTTCTTCTTTTTTCTTTTTGTATTTTTTAAATTAACATTAAGGTTTCCATTTTTCATATGCTTCCTTTCCCAAAACTTTATTGATCATTGTATATTTAACATAAAAATTATTCTGTCTGGGGTGATTCTGATTTCTTTTATGCCACTTAGTGACTTTTCTGATTTGACTGAGATCTAGCTCCCTTCTCTTACACATCTTGGTAATTGAGAACATGACAGGGCTTCCATCTTCCTAGAAATCCATACATGCTTAGTAGGCTTTCAATACTATTCAGTGGCTATTTCAAGCTGTGCAAAGAGTAGATAAGGCATTTCTTTTCCTGGACATTTCCATTTTCCCAGGACAGAAATTCAAAATATTATTTGTCAGTGGCTGATAGTGCTCATCATAGATAAGATATCCTCCTTTATTTGATCAAACTGCCACCATTTAAATTAAAAAAAAATGTCGTAGTGCAATCCTAGTTGTCAGTGGGTAATTTGCCCTTTATCAAACTGGGAGTTGATTACAAATTCAGAGCTATGTCTTTACAAGGTGGTGTACAGTAATGGGTTTGGAGGAGGATATGCTTAGAATTTTTGAGCCCAAATGTGCAGCTCTTGATATATTGTCATGAATGATGCTGCTTCTAATTTTCCTGGATTTATAGTAATACTTAAATTATTGTCTCCTTACAATGATCATGAAATCACTGTGACCCTCAGTGCTCAGTAAAGCAACCTGGATTCTAGATTTATTTATAAATTCTTGTTGGGAAGTTGTGTTGTGTTTTATCTGTTGAGGTCCATTGTAGTACTTGTATCCCATTCAGTGTAGTGGCTAATTAATACCACACTGTATCATGAATCTTGACTGCTTTAGCACATTTCACCAGTGTATTTCCTTTCAATTTCCTTCAAATTTTGTGGAAATTGCATGTTCTGAAGACAGAATTTTTTATTTCTTTGTCATTTTTAGAGAAGTCACTGTGCCAATGTAATAGTTCTATAAATCCCCAGAACATCAAAAATTCTCCAAGCTGAACAGCCAGCACAGTTCAGAAAAGATCCTTTTTCTGTGGCTGACCTTTTTCTTCCTTACCAAAAAATTCAATTGAAGCAAATCCAGGTCAATGGTCTAAAAAGTATTTTACATATATTGCATGAACTGGATCCAATAGCAGTCATGAAATCTGTCATTTTGAACTGTGGCTATCTGTACTAGCATATAAGTACAGGGTGTACACAGCATCACAGAAAAAATGGAGCACCTAAAATGAAGAGAACTGGCAGCATCTATTCTTATCCATTCTTATAATGATTTAAAATGCCAAAGGAACTGTGAAATGCTGCAGTTCTAACACTGAAACTTTGTATTTATTGCAAATGATGACTGTGTTTTCTACAGTTGATGCAACTGTCTTCAGCTCGAGTCCTACATCAGAAACAGATTCTTCAGGAAAACCAAGGTACCAAGGTAGGATATTCATAGCTATGGTATTTTTATTTCAGGGAGCACATGAAGTCTGAGTTATCTTGCATTACATTCTCTTATTTGATTATTAAAAGGCCAAAAATTTGTTTGACTCTGTGTCACTTTAGTGGCAGATGAAAGAGCTGTAGTACAAACCAGCATTTTCTTGAATGAATTTTACTTTTAATTTCTGGACTAAAGTTATTGCTCCTTCTGGTGAAACAAAGTGTATGTGATGTCTTTGTATTAGCATACCCCTCAAAAGCTGCAACTAGAATTATAGTCCCATTTTACCATAGAAGAAATAAAGTTGATTTTTCTATTTTGTGACATTTTCATTCTTTCAGTGTGTATCACCTGCTGATACCTTCAGAATGTCATTTCATCAGAGGTACCAATGGAAAGGGGGTGAAGCAATGCACATTCCAGGTCAAACAAGAAGTAAAATTTTAAAAAGTAGCAAAATACCAAAAACACAACAACAAAAACATAAAATCCAAAACAAACAAATATGAGAACCAGCAGCTTAACATTGAATATGTGGGGTTTATTCTGAAAGCTTTCTGTTTCACTTGTGCAGACTTCTGCTTGCTGTCCTGGGATGGATGTTGCGCACCTGGTGAAATGGCACTGCCATTTTGTAATAATTCACTCTATTGAATAACAGCTCTTTCCTATTGTTCTTAGCCCCCCACGTCAAGTATATGAAGAAAGATGATGATGTGCCTTGCTCCATTACAAGCTCTCTTGAACATTTTCCTCAAGAAGAAGTTGGCAGCAAGGAAGAGCCCACTCGTCCTCCACAAAATCCTCCAACCAACCTCACAGTGGTGACTGTAGAGGGCTGTCCATCCTTTGTCATACTGGATTGGGAAAAACCAGACAATGACACTGTTACTGGTTGGTTTGATTTCTTTCCTCCATTGTGTGATAATACAGTATTTCCAGTTTCATTTACTTTCACAGTCGTTTTTTGCCTTTTAAAAGTAAAGTAATTTCACGTCTATAAGGCGCACCGGAGTATAAGGTGCACTTAAAAAAAAAAAATAAAACCGAGAATCCACATGCAACAAAGTAACAAATTAGTAATGGAATCGCACTATCATGGGGCTTACTGGCAGGTGCTCAATTTGCAAACAGTTTTCACAGATCAGCGTAGCCTTTAAACACAGCCCCAGGCACCCTCCCCATGTTGCAGGCCCTATCACTCCCACCCACCCTCGTCGCTGGCTGCCGCAGCTGCCCTCAGAGCTGCCACCACGGCTCGCACTTCCGGGTTGGCAAATTTCCGAACTTTGTCCATCTATGAGGCACGCTGGATTATAAGATGCACTTCCAGGTCTCGATCAAAATTTTAGTCAAAAGGGTGTGCCTTATAGTCGTGAAATTACTGTACTTTAATCCCCAGGGATTAAAGGAGCCCAGTAGGGTTTAGTGTAGATAAGAAAGTGCTGCTAGATTATAACAAGATATATGCAACAAGGATCATTGGTGTCAATGATGACACACAAAAAGGTACTTAAGAAGTATGACTCCGTATCTTCTCCAATTTTCTGGCTCCTCTCTTTATGGGATCTGGTAAGATCTAGTCAAGGAGTTCCAACAATAAAACAGCGCATACATATATATATATGCACACACATAAGGCAGGCATCTTTCTTAACCACAATCAAAACTTATCTTGTAAGTCAGTAGAACTTTGGCAGCATAATACTTGCAGTACCCACTGCAAGAGGGTCAACAAGCCCTCTCTGTTAAAAGAATCTGTAGGTGTTTTTTTTTTTTCATTTCTGAAGGAAGTGGTTTATATGGAGAATACATGCGTGTGAGTCATGCAGGACTCAGCACACAGACAGGTAAACATGCAGGACAGCTATTCTTAATTCTTCTATCATCTTCTGTATCTCAACACTAGCTGACGAAAACTGAACATTTAAGTTAACTTGCAACTCAATGACTCATCAAAATCAATTCTGATTTCAAGAGAAGGCATTGAATCCTGTTTTCTGAAAACAGTGATTGCTTCATATTGGCACCTGTATGACATTACTTGTTTAGACAGGCTTAAACCAATTCTGCTGTCATCTCTATTTTTGTAGTTTATTAATGTTTTTCCAATCATCTTATTTAGGCATCACATCTCTTTTTTTAAAAAAGTAAATTTGCTGTTTCAGATAAAAAGGTGGAAATAGAAAACATAATTTGTTGCATCATTTGTTTTTTGAATGGCTCCTTTGCTTGAATTTAACTGTGTCTAAGGGGTTTCACTGGCTATGCCCAAAACCAAAACATAATGGAGAGGTCTGACAAATTACAACCAAAATAGTGATCACACTCACCTTCTTGTTTTCATAGAAACTGCACCTGTCAGGAGCCAAGACCATTTTGCTCATGCTTTACTCCTTTGTGTTGCCAGAAATGTAGGGCAGCTGGTTGCCTTGTGCACTGAGTAACAAGCAGGCACTGGATGGACTCAATAGTTCTTGGTGTGTGCCTGTGTGTGCATGAACACATTTGCATGCTCATTCATTTCCTGCATTTTCTTTTCAAACTTGAATGAGTTAAAAAGTCCAAAAGTCCAGTCCTTCAGGCTGGCAAAAGGCAGAAAGGTTGAATTCCTGTAAAATTATGTACTCATTCACTATCTGGTTGTATTTAAGAAGCTCAGTAAGAGATGTTACTTGATCTAATTTTTCTTTACTGTAATTTTCCAGAGTATGAGGTTGTGTCAACTGAAAATGGAGGAACTGATGGTGAAAAGGAGAAATCAATTATCACTACAAATCAAACCCATTCTACCGTGGAAAACTTAAAGCCTGACACAAGGTAGTTAAATAATATAATTTTCTAAGTTAATCCAACTAATTTAGATTGTCAGCCACATCAAATGGGAATAGCTATGGAAATAGGACCCGATCACTTTTTCTCCTGTTTTGATAGAAAAAAATTGTGTGGTTCAGTTTAGCTTTCTTGTAAGTTGACTGATAATACATATTGAGGAATCTTTAGGAAACTTCCAAGAGTATTTGTGCTGTGGACAAGCTGCAAAAGTGACTTCTTGTATCAGAAAGACTACCTGTCAAAAGTAAGAAAATTACCATGGAGAGGAAAAACACGTTTGTCCTGAATGTATCATTTTCTTTCAGTGTCTTAGAAGAGCTGGCAAATTAAAAATGAGTAGGTGAATTCCAGGTGATTGTGTGCCTCTCATGCAACTAGCTCAAATAAGCATGATCTATCTTTAAATATCAGATTTCATAGAAAAGTATTCTTCTTTTTATGGTGAAATTCAGAGCAGCGAAGAAAACCCTTTGTCTTTTGTTACATTGTTTACTAATTGCATCCGAAAGTTAATGAGTGACACTTGGGGGTTTTTCCTGTAAGACCATCCATTTGGCTTTGGTGCATGGATTTTTCTCTTCTAGATGAACTACCCTTTTCTATTATTATCATCCATTAATTGGAAACACAGCACAAAATTCTGTATAGAGCCCATGTTGAAACTTTATTTTTCGGCACTGTGTGGTGTAATCTGAGGTGCTGCTTCAACCACTGTTGTTACCAGCAGCTCCTAGGAGAATGAATGAAAACTTATTGCATAAAGGGGAGGGCAAGGGAAGAGAATTTAAGAAACAAAATGCATGGGAAAATTATGATACCCCAAAAGAGTTTATTTGACAGATTTCTAAAGATGGGCTCACAAGATGAGGTAGAATTGCTGTTTTCCTTCAAGAATGGCTGTGTTATTTCCTGAAGGTATGTGGCTTTTAAGAGGGTGAACTGCAGTTCTGTCATGTTAAGAGGCAATTATGATATGTTAGCAGTACATAGCTTGGGCACCAAGCATTACTTTTCTTCATCAGCTGAAAAGGCTTATAAGAGAGGGCAAAACAATGTATTCCTGGACTGCTGACTAAGAAGGGGAGTAGGTGCTTCTGAAGTTGTCAGGTTATGCTTTTTGTGTTTTCATTACAGTTCTGTTTTGAAATAATAAAAATGCATCTTTGAAAAGAGCTCTGTATTATCAAGCAGATTCTCTTTAATTCCACATTCAAACTCTTTATGTCACATACGCTGTCAGAGATGGAATGGATTCGGTTAAGTGTAGAAGGATACTGAAGCAAAGAAAAACCCTTGCTGCTGGTAGCAGTGTCCACAAGATCATAAGAGAAAAGCGTTTTACACTGCTCTTTGTTCAGAAAGGAAGCAAGGTGGAGACAGGCAGATCCAGCTAGAACCATTGGAAAGGTTATAATGAAGGCAGGAGCTATGCAGAGGCAGATAAGATGGTGTTTAACCTTAATTAGCAACAATTCTGCCAAACCTGTGAGAAGGCTTTCAGGTTTTGGTAGCAAGAGCAAACCAAACACCATGGAGTTACAGCTGTCTTTTGAAGTGTGCATTTTTTACAAGGATTTAGATAGGAAATCAGGAGTGACCAGAGGAGGCTGACTTAAGATATAAAGGGATAACTTTTCTTGAGGAGTGAACAGCTATGATTTCCTCAAAAAGAAAAGACAGTGAAAGCCTTTCTGGATCCAGAGGGCCATTGCCCAAAGCTGAAAACCTTTGATATATATTCCAGCGGTGCATGTCCCTCAAGTCTCACCAGATTTAAGGATGTAAAGTCCTCAAGAGTGGCTCTGTTCAATAAAACTCCCATTCCAAGCAAAATGTGTGTTTCCTAATTTTGAGGACACCTTGAGAGCTTTGGCAGAAGCACAAGAAGTTACTGTTACTACTTAAATCCAGGCTTGCTGGCACACTAAATTCAGGGAAAACAAGAAAGTGGTTAAGAGAGCTGGCATCAGGCAGACAGTATCTGTTCTGCCAAAAAACATCACATGTCCATAGTAAAAGTCTCCTGTCTATCAGGAGCTCCTCATTAGATGAAGGAAATGGACTTGTGGGTAAAACTTACTGCAAATGGGAGGAAGAGCAACAATTAAACACAGCTCAATGCTCATTAACAGAGTCCCTGAAATATCTAAAAATTCATCAAGCAATACATTAAGACTGGGAAGGAAACTTTTCCATAACTAGCCTTAAAGGGAAGAGCTGTAGAAGAGGTAGAGCTGGAAAATTGAAATAGAAATCCCTCCTGCAGGTGATCAGCATTTACAAAAATACCAGCAATATGGAAAGAGAGATGCTCAGCAGTAGAAGGTGGATTAGCTGGGAAGAGCCTCTTGGCCTGGGAACATTTTGGAGAAACTGACAAGCTGAATTACAGACCAGTAACTTATTTTTTCCAGCTTTCCTGAAGCCTTCAGTGAGGTTTGTGTGAGCACCCTATGCTGCTCTGAAGGTCCAGTGCATTCAGAGCTAAAGGCAGTTCAGGACAGATCTAAAGCAGACAGACCTAAACAAAGACTTCCCAAAAGGCACAAAAATGTTTGTGAATCTGTTACCATAGCCTCTATGGGTCAGTTTAAACCAGAAAGAGCCTGTGGCAATTCAATCCTGTAGCTGTGCAGATGTGTGCTCTTGAGAAGCTGTACCTGGCAGAGATGGTCTGCAATCACATTGGCCAAGGTTTGGTGTCCTGTTGAGCTACTTCATGTAGGAGATGGTAGTGCCTGGCCCAGAAGCTAAAGACTTGATTGCCTACAACCAGCAGGAGGGGAGCAAGACAAACAACATCTCAGTGTGAAGTGGGCAGAACAAGCAGCAGGGAAAACCTGGATGCCAGATCATTCTGTTTGTTTGCTTCACTCTTTTGCATTCTTCAGATAGGTCACTCAGCTACACCTCTGAGAAATTCTGCAGCAAGGCAGGCACTCTCCTTCCTTTGTGCTGGCCTTCACACAAGGCAGCTCTTAAAGATTAGGAGCTAATGGCCAGACTTTAAATATTTCAGGAATTTGGACAGTGTTAGGGAGGCAACAAAGAGACTTTTACAGTCACTCAAAAGTCTCTCATCAAAAACTGCATGTGCGACTGCAGCTGTCAGTAAGTGCAAACACACAAGTTAAATGGGATGAGGATTATCATGTAGTATTCTGTGTGTCCATTTAGCTGTCTGAAAATTGACTAGATCCAGAAAAAGATTTTCAACTTTGAGTACAGTTATCAAGTATTTAGTTTCAGCAGACTCCATGGTAATATGGAGATGGAAATGAAAATGGACTTTCATAGGTGCACCATAACACATGAAAGTTAATTTTAAATAAATCAAGTTATATATATTATGGAATTTTGTTGCTTTTCTGTCTTAAATATGTCAGCTTTATGTGTTCCTAGTGACTTGACTGCAGGTCTGATACTCTGAGATGAAAGTAAAATAGAGATTTGAAAAACTTCTGACTGTGAGGACATAGACTCTTTGAATATATGTGGGACACCATCAGTTGCTTTCTCATGTAACTGATTGTTTGGGGTTTTTTTCTTTAAAAAATGTCCTAGAGGCTCCTGTACAATGTGATTTCATTGGAATGCTGAGATCCATATGTTTTTTGCTGAAGGAAAGACATATCATATCATATCATATCATATCAATCATATCATATCATCATATCATTTTCCCACAGTAAGGCAGGCCTCACAGTTGACAACCACGCATTAATTTAAAGGATTTTTCCTTATAGGACAAATATTTTATCCTCTTTTTCACCTAGAGAATTGCCAAATATGGTGATTGCAGGACTTCAAATCTTAGAAGATTTCTGGTAATTTAAATGATCCAGAAAGTTCAAATCTTGATATCCATTATTTGATATCAGAGTTCTTGAAATTGGAACTGTTGATGGCAGTGAGATGCTGTTTGTCTTCAGTCTAGAATTCTGTTTGATTTCTTCAGATTTGCTTCTGATTGTAACCTTTTCCTGAAATATCTCAAAGCATGTAGTGCTGTTACACTATGTGATCTAGATAATGATATACATCTTTTTGTTATTGTGATTGTTGTAGTGATATACATCTTTTTAGATAATGATATAATCTTAATTAATTGGTTATAACTGGTGCCTGAAGAAGACTTTCTCTTGCTTTATGAATGTCTTCCGCTTAAACATTTCTCTTATAGATGTGCTTCTGTGATCTAATATTCACACATACACAGCTTTGATTATGACTTTGTACTGTAGATAGTTTTTGTTATCCTTTATACTATGTTCAAGAATTTTAGAGTAGGTCCAGGTCACATTTTACTCAGCCCCCTATTCAATATCACACTAAAGCACACACCAACATTTCTGCAGTTTTTGCCATCTTTATTCTTATGTTAGTGAAAAGATTGTAAGAACCAAATTCCATTTATTCTTCTTTCTACTGTTTAGTCTGAACAGAGTAGTAAGTTACTCAGTTTCTACTCTGTTGTTCAAAGAGTGAGTGTCTGTCACCACTGAGCTTGACCTCAAAGCAGCTAAATCAGCCCTGTCACAAAAAGGGGCCTGGACTAGGTCACCTTCATAGGTGTCTCACAACACATATTATTGTAAGATTGGACCTTAGGGGTAGTTTCTGGTCTTGTAGATATCAGTTTCTTCCAGTTCCTTTAATACAGGCCAAGTGTGGCTTAGTGTGTTAATGCAAATGTCATTTCTATCTTAGCAAACAAAAATGAGAGAAACAAATGCACTAGTATGAACTAACAATTTTTCATCCTCTGCATGGAAATTCTGTGATTCTTATAGAGAGAAATGCTGTGTTTATTCCACTTGGAAAAGAGTCAAACTGCAAAACTGATCATTTTAGTCAAAGTAGTTACAGCCTAACTTCCAAGCAGCCATTTGAGGAATGAGACCTGCTAAGTTCCATCTAAGTTGTCATACAGGTCTCCTGAGTTTCCTTGAAAGGCTGCTGATATTGGAACTCCCAATGGAAGTACCACTGCCATACCCAGGACTCTGCTCTTTCTTTGTTTTGCATTAAAACTTCACAAGAAAGCATTGCAGTAACTTCTCCTATGTTAACAGTCAAGTAAGATCCCCCATGTGTGAGCCAAGATAAGGTTATTATCCACAATTTTCAGTGTTTTTCTCCTTGACCTGCTTCTTGGAAATAAACATTGAGAGGCCTGAGAGAGAAATGGGCTTGCTGTGGTTTTTGTTGTCTTAGTTCCATCTCTTGTGTAGTAATAATGGTGTTCCTCTGCCTATTCTCCTTGGAAAAAAATTGGTTTCACTGACCTGTAGTTTTTTCATGGACTTTCCTAGCCTAAAATATTAAATGCAGATGTTGTTTGGGTTTTTTTTTCCAATGAGATTTTCTGTTATTTCTGCAGGTTTCTCTGCCAAAATATGTAGTTCTTATTTCTGTATCCCTGCCCTATCTTGGAACCTTTTTTTTTAGTCAGTGTACATTTTCTCTTTCATTCTGGTGGTTTGTTTAAGAGCAGTGAAGCCCATAGCACACACCATAATGTCCAGGAAGTTTTACAGTCCAAATTTCTATACAAGCCTTAAAAAAAGAGCCTGAAGACTGCTGAAAACTGTTCTCATGCATGTTTGTGATGGCAGTAAATAGAAGGTAGTAAAGAAAAATATTAAGACTTGTTCCAAATAGCTCTGGGGAAGTTTTAGTAGCCGTTGGAGGACATGTCCCACATCTACTGGTATAGAAAAAGAGTATTAATAAGAAACAAAAAGCCTGTGATACTTGCATTCCACAGTTTTGTATAAATTCCTGTCAGGTGCTGATCTTCTTCCCCATTAATTATTTTGATGATTTCAAATATACTCTTCTCCTTTTAAAAATGTTTTGAGCAATTTCTGTTGGAATTTTAGGTTAAATTGTGTCCCAAGGCTGTTTTTACTCTAACTAATATTGTTTTGTATTATAGTTAGCACCTGAATCTTCTAATCACACACAAGGAAAAACCCAAGAAAACTTCTATCAATGCAGAGAGTTTAACTTTTGTTAACAGTAAGGGTCAAAGGATAGGAACTACAAAGAAAGGTTCAATACACCTAAATTCAGAAAGTGGCACAAAAATGCAGGAGGCTTCTATTTGTTTTATTAGAAATCTAACAGATAATGTACTAAATTGCTGTTGATACCAGGGTTCATGGATAAGCATTTCCCATTTCTCTTAGCCCTTCTTTCAGCTTTGTTAGGAGAAAGATTCCTCAAACAAGCATAGCAGTTCTCTGCCCCTTTCTCTACCCCTTTCTTTCATTCTTTCATTCTTTCTTTCATTCTTTCATTCTTCCATTCTTTCTTCCATTCTTTCTTTCATTCTTTCTTTCATTCTTCCATTCTTTCTTCCATTCTTTCTTTCATTCTTTCTTCCATTCTTTCTTTCCCGGTCACACTGCCATCCAAGCACAGAGACAGAGGAGCTCTGTGCACAGAGTCCTGCAACTCCAGCATCTCCCCAACAACAGACCTGAAGTCCCAGGACTGTATGCAGATGCTCCAGTTCTCCTATTATGGTGAAAATCTCTCTTCACCTATTTTCAGTTCTGCAATCTTCAATCTTCTCCTTTTGCATGATTTTCAAAAATGCAGGAGCATCTGCATTTGCCAGAGTTCCATGTGGTATAGTGATTTCCTGTGGTGGAAAAACACTCTCCAAGTAGTAATTACTATACGTCAAGTCTGTTTAATCTGCACAAGGACTTTTACTGTCTTACACAGGTTGGGAGGATTTGGAAGGCCTGGTCTCCAAAAGTTTGTAGGATAGCAATCCCACAGATGTTAAAGGTGTGATGGATTAGATTGCTGCTTACATAGGATAGCAGAGGTTTTGGTACATTGGGCAGGCAGATATAAAGATGGAATATACACTCCAGTTTCTCATTAGGTTAGTCTAACTAGAATGGGATAACCATTCTATAGCTTTCCTATTCCTCTTTATTAATTTTGCCACACATTCTGCTTGAAACACTAAGCATTTTGTCCCCTTCCTTGTGGTTTCTATAGGAGTGCATAACAGTTCAGATGGTACCCTTTTTTCACCATTTTATTTCTATTTTTCAGATCTTTTATTTTTTAACCTGACACACAAAAAGGAAGACCTTAGATTGCCTTCTATTATAACAGCCACATCATAGCTTTAAAATTATAGTAAACTATGTCATATTGTGATCCCAGTCAGACATTTCCTTTCTCTCCTTTTCAATGTTCTGTCAACTAGCTAATTCTCTTCATCTCCAAAAGTGGTTGTTTGTTATTTTGGTACTGTGGAAGCCGCTGGTATTGTTTTAGGATTGAAAATGGCAGAGGAAGAGAGCCTGTGATGCTTGTAAAAACACATAGCACAGAACCGTAAAATTGTGTGTATTTTAGTTTCCAAAATTTCCTTTTAACATTATTAATAAGAGGCTTCCCTAATTGACTGAGCTAAACTTTGAGCATTTCTTTATTATTTTCCTTTTCTCCAATTTTCTTTATATGTTTACATAAGCTGAAATCTCTATCTGTAGATTTTAGTTCTTTATTTAAATTTTGCCCCAATTTTCCAAGCTGTGGTTTGGTCTTTTGCAGAGAACCTAGTGATTTCTAAACCACAATTTGAAAAACAGTGCTTGGAAAATAACCTTCATTTCTTGTTTTTGTCTTTTTGGAATTAGAGAATTGATGAGTCCAAGTGCATAGACTAAAGATTTTTGGGAACAGGATCAATTCCTATGAAGAATGTTGTCTAATGCAGCTCAAAATAGGGCATATCAGCTATTGAGAGCAATATATTTGTTCAAAAATCAGAAAAATACATACAAAGGGACAAGGACAGATTATTATCACCCATGAGACTAAACCATAAACTGCCCATAAAGCAATAGAGCATTCCATCTTGATGATCACAATTACAATAATAGCTTTAGATAAGGTGTTTGTCCTGTGTATCTCTAGAGTTGGATTAATTTCTAAATTTTAAAAAATTTATCATCCAGCTATTACTTTAAGACCCCCAACATATTAGGAAATCTTTGTTTATGCTTCAGTGATTCTTCAGAAAGAATCAGCGACTGCTTTGCTACAGTTCTCGATATTATGACCTTTCCTAACAGATGAGAGTACTTCTTGACCAAAAAAGTTACTGTACCACATGGCCAATGTGAATACTAACTATTTCTCCTATTTTTAAAAGCATTTTTTAAAAGTCTTTGTTTCAGTTATTTGAAGTTGATAATGAAGATTTATACATTTCTTAAATTGATTATTTAGTTAATGTCTCCCTCCTACCGTGGGGTAATATGGTTACTTCCAAATGCTCTTTGGGTATGTTTAAATAAATTTCAAGGTTTCTCCAAATAGACTTTTTTCAGTTCAAAACAAGCCCATGTTTCTCTTAGCAATATCCATGAATTTCCACAATGCATCTGTTCAGCATGCCCATCTATATAAGTATTTCTCTCAAAGAGAAAAGAAAACCTAGAAATAAAGGCAATTGCTTAAGTAAGCAATTTTAAAGTTAAAAAATGTCTTAGAAGTACAGTGGATGGAAAACAGTTGCTTGATACTGCATGCATACTCCACTGAGGTTAATTAGCTCAGTTTTTGCAGGAGCCAAGGAGGAATGAGAGGTAATCCAAAGTTTGGATTGAGTTATTCTTCTGGGGCATTGCAAATGGAGTTTACAAATTTCCAACTGTGCAGAGTGTGGTATGGGGGTTTTCTTTCTTTAGAAAATTGCTGTTTGGAAATTGTTCCAGCAATGAGTTACATTGCTATGTTACAGTCAAGAGCAAACCAAAGTTATAATTGGTTAATGATCCTTCTCCAGTCAAGAGCTGAATGTTTAGTTGCCTACTTCCTGGACTCCTTTTTTTGTGTGTGTGTGCGTGTTCAGAGCAAAAATGCCTCTAATTTGGGGCCCATTTTCTAGTCCTACAGTCCTTTTGACTCATGTGCTTTGGCTCCCTGTCACTGATGAGGAGATGCTCTGTGTTAGGAGAGATTCACCGTGCGCGCGCTCAGATGGGAGATGTCCCTCTGTACGTGGCGCTTCCACTGTTAAACTAGTGCTGAAAAGTGAGGGAGGTTTAAGAAGAGGAGGCTAGTTTGGATTTTTTTTTCTTCAGTCGTGCTCTGTTTTCACAGCACTGTGTTTGGTTCCCAACACAGTGATTAAAAGGGATCAAGAGATAGCTACAGCATAGGCTGATGCTGAGCCACATCAGTAAAAAACACATGCAAAAGAGACTCTGCACAGTGTTATTGCTTCATATACTTATTATTAATATGCATTCAAGCAATTGGATCTTTGCCTTGGCTGAGCTCATGTCCTGGAAAACTTGCCCTGTGTTTTGCTACTGGTCCTGTCTGTCACTGTTGGTGGGCCTGACAGGCATTGAATTAGGGGTTTGTGCTCTTGAGAAAGCAAAAAATACAAATAAATAGCACTGTCCTTTACTCAATCTCTGCTTATCAGGTTGCTTCAGACCTCATCTGAACTTGCTCCCTTTGCCAGAACTGAAACTGTTGTGTGAGAGAAGACAGACAAGTCAGTGGTGAATTAAATCAAATATTGATAGTATGTGCGTAAAGAATTATCAAAAGGACTGGTTAATTTTGTGTTCAGTTCAATTCTTACAAAAAAAATGTCTCAATGGCTTTGTGGCAAAAATTTGGGCTTTTTTTGTTCTTCTCCAGAAGGGGAGTAGCACCAATGTCTGTGCTGCTTGCTTGCTCCAGACTATTCAAGAATGCTTCATCTCTTTGATTTTACTCCCCAGTTATGAATTCCATGTGAAACCTAGGAACCCCCTTGGTGAAGGCCCAAGTAGCAACGTTGTGGCATTCAGTACTGAATCAGGTAAGAACTTCCAAAGATCAGACCATCATTTGCAGCAGCTTCAGTACCCATGTTTCTGGGACGCATGAAAGGCTCTCTCACTTCATTTTGTGCATTCAGTCTTGCTCTTTACTGTCTCCTCAATGGCTTTTTACCACCGTGGCTGGAAAGTCAGTCTGGGATTGGAACTGCGTTGTGTGAGGATGTAAGATGGACAGACTGCAAGAGAAAAAAACAGAGGAGCACAGAGGGTATTCATTGCAAAGAAAATGACTTCATCCTCAGAGAGGGCTCAGTCATTTAAGATTTATATTCCTGACCTTTTTGCATTTATCCAACTCATTAACAGCTTCTGGATGGGGAACATTAGGGAGTTTTTTTGGACTGGTGTGTTCATAGGTGCTTTTGTTACCTGTTCAATAAAGCTGCTGTAAACAGTGAAGTTGTTTGGCTGAAATAGGATTGAGAAAGAGCTGTTGTGAAAAGTCAGTGTCCCAGTAGGTCCCCTTCCCTCCTGTTTACTCTCCAGTGAAACACTTAAAGAGCCTGTTTTGGCCATTGGTTGGTTCCCAAGTCAAGTTCTCTCTGACTCAGAGAGCTTTTGCTTTCCCTGTTCTTGCTCCCCTTAAGGTTAACTACAGCTGACTTGTTGACTTTAGGCAAGCAAGATACCATCTTTTGTGAAGAAGTGTTTATTGCTTGGTAGTACTGAAAGACCACATAAAACACAAAATGGATTTAGCCTTTATGAAAGGACTTTTTCAATCTGTGTTTTGAGCCAGGTGTAATAATTTAATAGTCCTCAACTAGTGCTGTCACTGATGGAAGAGAGTTTTGGCTGAGCAAAGGATTACTCAGGGAGGAGTGCAGACTATGCCACACATATTTTAAAACTCTGAATACACTCTTTGTAATCCTAGATTGTTAAAAGTGAAAAAAAGTCTGTGCCAAGTGCAGTTTTCATGAATGACAAGGCTTATGTTCTCTCTCCTATTTAGTTTGGACAAATTAAGGATCCAGTTTTGTTTTTTCTTAATTGCACACATCCATTTCTCACATTTGGGCTTTCAAAGCCAAGTTTTTTGTGGCAAGTATTACAGAAGTGCCCTTTTTATTATTTAGGTTTTGAAATTGAAATTTTAATAAGATGCATTACAATTGGATTTTGCTGGTTACAGGTTTAAACTCTTGTTTTTACTAGAACTCTGCTTGGCTGGTGTTGTCCCATAAGTAAAATTATTAAAAGCTCATTGATACTGGAGTTTCACATAAGAAATATATTTCTTCTAATTTAATTTAATACAAAAGTTAACTTTGCTTCCAAAACTCTTTCTGTTTCACAAATTACAGCTTACGTCAGCTGTAAAAATCACTTACCAATGCTTTTCCATCGAATTATTGGGAACATTCATTTTACAGTGTCTGATTGAATGTTTGTTTCTTCCCCCAGCGGACCCAAGAGTGAGTGAGCCAATTTCAAGTAAGTGTTTTTTATATATATATATATATATATATATATATATATGATCCGCAGGTTTTTTCAGAAATGAGATAGCAGAATTTTACAAGGAGAGTGGCTCTGCTGCACCAGCTGGATGAGTTACAGAATCAAACAGCACTCACACACAAATTCACTCCTTCCACCCATGCCCCTGCTAAGGAATTCATGCAAGGCTGCTTGTTTACCTAAGCATAAAGCAATCAACGTGATGTGGAGCTCCCATGGCAGCTGGGATGGCTTCAAACCAAGGTACACAAATGAGCCAAGGACAGCCTCATATTTTCTCAACTTTGTCATTAGAGCAAAGAAAGCTCTGCAAAATGAATAAGCTACTCCACACTTTTTAAGTGAGTTAACAGAGCACAAGTCGGAGGATTCTATTTATCTGTCTTTGTGTTTTAGGAAAATTTTCTACTTCAGAAGGCTTGATCTAGCTCTGCTTTAGGCCACTTACAAGACTCTTGCTGTCCTTGATGGAAGGAAGAAGAGCTGAGATCATTCAAGCATTTGTATTTGTAATAGACATCACTCTCACAAACATTGTGGCACCATTTTTCTCCACATAATTAATGGCACTTAATTTTTACATGTATTTTTGTTAGATCATAGTTTGCTGCAAGTTGATTGTCTTGGCTTGAGCACACTGGAGAATGGTGACTGTATCACACACTTCGCAAATGAGAGTTTTGCCAATACAAACACTGTCCCCCTAACAAGGCCCTAGAATGAGCTTACTCCAAACCTGCAGCAGAAGATGGCAGGAGGAGTTCTCAGCACCAATTTTATCTCCATACTTTGGTGTTTCCCTGAAATATTTCTCATGTTCAAAATCCAAGTGTCATGGTACGTTCTGCTTCATCAAGGTTTCTAATTCTAGTTACTCAAATATATTTGTTGTGTAATTTTGTATGCAGCATCATACTTCAGCCTCTTTTTTCCTCTCCTGCAGTGGGGAAAGATGCTATCTGGACTGAAATCCCATTCAATTCAGACTCATATTCAGAATGCAAAGGCAAGCAATACGTAAAGAGGACTTGGTATAAGAAGTTTGTAGGTGTGCAGCTATGCAACTCCTTGAGATACAAGATATACCTCAGTGATTCACTTACAGGTAAGAAACATTCAATTGAGTGCTGTCCACACTATATATCCCTGAAAGATATCATGGTTCCTGAAAAAAGAGGTTTAACAAGATGAGCTCTGCTGAAGTGTGATCAGATTTGTTAATTTAGTCCACAGATTAATCACAAAAAGTAATCTGCTTGTGCTCAGTAACCATTGATACGTTTGATACTGAACTTTCAGACTCCAGAGGAACCTCCCTGTGGCAATCATCTGATTTTACGTACCTGTTCATATGCTGGGGATCATACAGAAAAAGATCTGATAAAGATCAGAGTGAATAGCATATACTGTAAACAGCCAAATGGGTATTTAAAGGGTAGCCTGGAATAATTATTAATTAGAGGATCAGGACTTCGTTTTAGACCAGGATTAGACCTGTCATTCCTATCGCTTTTGGTAAACATCTGGTTGCTGGATGGCTTATAAATACATGACTTTAACTCTAGTCAACAGGTTTTACTCACCTGCTTTGACATTTTTGTTTTGTTTTTACATTCCCCATTTTTGCTTATGATCTTTTTTCCCCACCTTTTTGTCTTTCTTCTATTACATTTTATTACTAAGGGAAACTTCCTGGCCTTACATGCTCAAGCTTTGTTTGGTGTTTTAAGCCCAATTGAGTGTGATGTGTTTAAGACCTGAATCAGGTGCCACATGCTGGGGAAACAGCCTGTAAGAAGTGTTTTTCAGTTAGTTGATGGGAGATCTTTGTGTCTCAGGCAGCTTGTGCAAGCTATATCTGCTTCATGCAGCTTTTGCAAGCTATATCTGCTACATTAAGTATCATGTTAACTTATAATGCATCAAAAGCCCCTGGCTCTCTTCTGTGTGAGATCTCTTATCACAGACAACTCTGTGATGATAGCATGGCATCCGAGTACAAAGACGTGTGGGAAATGCCTTTTGAATGCAAGTCAGGCAAGTGTGTTCAACACATTGCATTGAATTAGCTAGGAGAGACTGTGGCTGGAAGAATCCACTTTCATAACCTAACGTTGCCCCATTTCTGAGCTCAGCACTTCACAGGAGCACGGAAGGAAAAGAGCAGGGGAGTGTAGGGCAGCCCACATTGCCGTAATTTTAAGCTTCCCTGCCTTGCATTTGGCACCATTCTCTGATGAGCAGACAAGAAAGGAAAGCCTTGTCATAAATAGTAAGTACAATACTCCATATGTAAATAATATCTTTAATAATATCTTACGTGAATAGAAGAGTATGTTTTGATCAGATGTATCATTGATTCAACTGTTGCTGTACTAACCAGCTGTGATCGAATGACAAGCACTGGCAATGAGGCATGATGTGTCCCAAAACCATCCAGCAGAGGAAATAGCAGTGCTAATCTAGCAGGACTAGACTTCAGCCCTAAATCAAGTGAATTAACACTGCAATGAAAGCTACTCCAATCTGAGGAGAAAAGTTTAATATCAGGAGCCCATTTTCCTATTTTCATTAGATTGTTTTTGTTCTTGCTGGAAGGGGGTGGTGGTTTAACCTCGCTGGAAAAAGCAGAGGTAGACACACTATATTCATTATACTTGCTAAGCCTGGTTCTTGCACTTGAATTGTTACAACCAGAGCTGACCAGTTGTCACAATATTTAAAAGAAGTGAGATATTTATGTAGAGGGAAAGCTGCTTTTGCCCTGTTTGCCAAGTGAGGCCTCTGTGTGCGAGTGAGAGGTTTTCCTGTTTGAAGTCAAGCTCTGCTCTGATGTGTTCCATGGTCACCTCGCCTCGCCGTGCTCCCGAGGCTTGCAGAAGTGTCCCTGCAAGCACCAGCCAGCTGGACCAGTGCAGGGCTGCACCAAGCTCTGAATTCCACTGCACACTGAAAAATCTTCCAAAGATTTGCTGTTGAAGCAGTGTAGTTGCATAAGACAGGCTGGTTTTTAGCATGAATTTATTCTTCTAGTGCTGTGGAATTTGTAATGTATAAAACAAAGTTTGTACATAAGATTGTAAGGCCACCCACAGGGGAACACTGGGGGAAAAAATTTACTTTGTGCTAGAATTGCTATCCCCAAAACAGAAAACCAGTGATTTGTTAGCTAAATGGTTTTAAGTGTGTTCTTTTATTATGGAAATAATTGGGCAGTAAGATTGTAATAGTCACTGAGAATACTGGTAATTTATGAAGACCAATTGTTTGAGTTATGCATAGGTTAAGCTGTGGGCCAGAAGAGTATGTGTGTATCTGCAAGTTACTGTTTTGGTGTTAGCCATTAAAATATGTGGCTTATTCTCTCTCTTATGGAGAAAGACTAATCTGCGTTACACATGCCAGGACTGTTCCATAAAGGAGCATCTACTGCTGACCTCATTTAACAGTCCTCCAGAGCAGTTACTGTAGGCATTCCAGAAAAGCAGTCCACCTAAAAATACAGTAGTTTCACAATTATAAGCTGCACCTGATTATAAGCCGCACATCCGGGTAGCCGGATAGACCACGGGATTCGTCCATATATAAGCCGCACCCAAATATAAGCCACTTTTCTTTGCTTTTTTTTTTTAAAGCAAGGACCCATGTGCGACAAAGTAAAGAGTTAGGAACAGAATCGCACCAGCGTGGAGTTTGGTGCCTCAAGTTTGGTGCTCAAGTTGCAAACAGTTTTCATAGACCAGCGAAG